>JAIKVE010001781.1:0-10410 GCA_024679115.1 Phytophthora pistaciae
TTCGGAAACGCCATTAGAGCAGTGAAGGGCTTGGTCGGGCTTGGTATGTCTGTGGGCTTGGATGCAAAATGCAAAGTGAAATGCTGACCTGGCACTGGGAATTTCGATGGCGGGACCCAACTTGTAGCATCGTAATCGGACTGCGACACCATTTTGTTGATGGAGCACCTTCAACGTAATCACCGCAAATGGGTCCGAGTGAACGAACACCACGCTAGAAGTGAACGAGTTCTAAGTCACTGGCCATGCAACTCGAGCACTAGTGAGCCGAGCTAATGAATGGAAATCAACGTGATTATTACCCACGGGAATTTGAGGAGAACTCAAGTATTTTCTTCCTCAAGCGACGCACCCCTTCACCATTTGCCATGTCGGCTGCGGATCCCGAATCTGCCGACGACGCCTATTCTAGCGATGACTACGAACTGGAGTCCCCAGCGCGCTCGCAAGGACCCCCGGGCCCCTCTCCAGTAGCTCCGACGCAGCAACAGACGTTTCGGTTCGACACCGACGGGCTGGAGAACGACGAGAGCGATGACGGAGCTGTCACGCCACTGCCGGAGACCGCCAAATCCAAGCGAGCTCGAACTCCTCGCGAGTCCGACACGATCAGTGGGCGCCACCTGATGGACAACACGCCCTGGACGTACACGGTGTCAGCGCTGCAGGTTCGGATGCTTCGGATCCCCGTCTCGGAGTCTGCCACTGTTCGAGAGCTGAGGGTGTTCGCGACAATAGACAAGCAGGCGGCGCAGTCGAGGGGGTCGAGGTGGAAGCAGGAGCTTCAACCGGCTGGAGGCTCTCCGCTTCGCTCGACGACTAGGAAGAAGGGCTCAAGGAGGAAACTACTGCCGACTGGTGGAAGGTTTGACGGGTACCGACGTAGCGGCCTAATTGAAGAGGCCAAGTGGGTGAGAGGCGACGGGAAGCTGCAGTGGACCTTCCCCATGGAGAAGTTCCGTCGCTTGAAGGCGTACGCTCCGAGGATCAAGGCGTTTGTGTATGGCATTGGCGACACGGTGACCGAGAATCACTCACAAGCACAGATGGAGCACCTCGCACGACAAGAGAAGGATAGCGCAATTACAAGCTTTGGGTGGTTCTTCCTAGACCTAAGGTGAGCTATGTTATGTAGTAAGCTAGTCATTACGGGGCTATCTTCCACTAACGGCAGATTGTTGTTGTGCGCTGCTTTGAAGGACGCCAGATCTACCAGAACGGTGGTTAAAGTTACAGAATTCACCGTTTGGTGGCGAGGTTTTGATCTCCAGTACATTTTCACCTGGAACGATCTCACCAGGTTCACCAAGGCAAAGTAAGAAGAGGTTGCCCTCTAGCGGACGGCAGGAGGAAGACGGGGCTGCAGCCAACAGAGCAGGAAAAGTGCCGACAACATCGACTGTGGTTTCAGGTGATAACGGGGAGTACTTGCAGATTGGAGACAGCGATGGCCAGGAGATATTTGTTCTCTCTGTCTTCATCCAGGCAGCTTTGAACCTCTCGAAAGTCGTGGAAGCTGCGATCGATGAGGATCGAGACGAGCTCGAGCGAATGGGATTCTGGCTCAGTTACTCGCTTTTTGACGTTGTCGTCCAGACAGATGTGTTCTACAACCTGAGTGTTGCCGAGTTTTCTCCCATCCGCGATAGTTTCCGTGTCAAGAGCAGCCTGAGGGACCTGAAACTTTGTATCGAGAACTTGGCGTGTCTTACGGTGTTCATGTGCACGGAAAACCGGGTGCTTGCAGGCGTGGAGATCCCTTTGCTTCCGTTACTGTCTAAGGAGTTCTTCTCGAGTTCGGATGGAATGAATCACCAATTGAATCCAGGTGATACTTTTGAGATTGAAGGAACGTTTTCGTTCCCAGATTTTAATGAAGCAGTTGTGACGGCTTCGGTTGCCGTGGAGTTTGTGGAGTCTGAGAAGTCGAAGCTTGACACTTTGCAACGACCTGCTGAAATGGACAATACAAAGCAGCTCTCTGGCGTCGAGAGCACTAGCGGAGATACCACAGAGCAAAGCACACTTGGTAATATTTCTGGATTGCCGACTGAGAAGTCCGCAAACGAGCAAATTTTGTTCAAATTAGATCACTTGCGTTTGAAAAGTGTGACATTGGCTCCGTTCGCAGGCGCTGAAAGTATTTTGATCGAAGTAGCTGTTGGTGAGCTACATTCGTCTGGAAATTTAGCTTTTTGTGCGTTCACGAAACATCACGCCTACGCAACCAGCCCAGCAGTGGGGGTATTGTTGGAGAATATCTCAAGTCAGATTGCCGTGAACACGCCTATTCGAATTCGCTGCTTGTTGTCGGACTCAGATCAATTGGTTGCGAGTTCATCATTGGGGTCTATAAGCATTGCTCAGGATGATGAGGGGTATCCAAGATCAATTGTGCTGCAGATGATGAATGAGTCTTCCCAACTCGTCGGACAATGCAGGTTGATCTGTAGCCGTGGGTCTGCTGCTCGCCAGATTCTTGGGCGCGAGCTACTAGACGAAGCAAGCAGCGTGAAGCACCGTTATCGAATGTGCCTAAGATTGAAATCTGTCCGAGATATCGAGCTTCCTGGCGGATACTGCCTTCGGTACCAGAACCCCTTCCTTGGTTCGGCATTACGTAAGTCACTGCAGCCGTTCTGATCTATGTAAGTTGTGTGCTTTACTAATATTGTGCTTAGTTAGCAGTGACTGGTTCACAGTGATCGACAAAGGTGAGGTGGAGACGCTAGGCTTCTACTGTATATTCGATGTACAGAAGGACCCTGCCCAGCTTAAACAAGACATGCAAGAGTCCGTCAATGTTGACTTAGTCTCAAGTGACGAAGACCGGTAGGCTACACTGTACTTTAAACATGCATGATATGATGTCGTCAATAACCTTTGTATTGTTGCTGGACGTAGGGTGGGGACTGCTGTTTTCAGTTTGAGCTATTTATTTTTTTCAGAAGAGCGATTTTGCTGCTCCGAGGAGAAATGCGAGGAGGTATTTGCAACACAAGCGGAAGCAGAGGCTCACTGGCTTGAAGTGCATACTGCTTCAGCATTGCCAAACACCGACACTGGGCCAGAAGCATACTCGCATTCGTATCGAAGTTGCTCGATAAACATTCCAATTGTTTGTACTGGAGGGGATAGCGGGTCAAGATCGCGCCGTGTCGGTTCCATTCGTGTATCTGCGTATTTAGAAGATATGGGGCTCGTTGGAGTCAAAACTGAGGCAACTATGGGATCGAGGTATGTACTTCATCTTGCCAGGCTAGCAAGGCATGAAAAGCTAATGGCTAAGTTGGTGTATAAATTGTAGGTTTGCTGTGCCCACACCAACTGCAGTGGAAACCGAAGCCAAGACAGAGGCAGCCTCACCAAAGTCTCCTGTAATCGACAGACCTCCTGAACGAAATTTGACTGCAGAATCAAGTGGTCTGTCGGCGGTGCGAGGAGCGGAAGAAGCAAAACCTCATTCGCCTTCAACGAAACAAACTGCTACCGGTGCTGACAATTTACTCTCGACCTCTGAAGAAGAGAGAGTCAACCGTGCACGTGAGCAACAAAAGGAAGCTGCACAGCTCAAGGAGGCCTTGGAGCGTGAAAGAAGTGCATGGAAACAGGAGCAGCATCTTCAGCAATTGCAATGGAAACGCCGCTTTGCAGAGATGGAGAAGGCTCGGATGGATGAGCTGGAAGAAGAATGGGCGCGTCGTGAAGAAGAGCGGAGTAACTTGCTGAAGACAGCGCAGGAAGAATACCAGCGACTCGAGCAAACGCTTCGGAAATCGTTAGCTGACTTAGAAACGCGAGAACGGCGACTGACCGTCGCCGAAGCAGCTCTGCAGCGAGAGCAGGAAGCGAAACGTGATGAGAACGAGTCTCTGCAGCGGCGTCTTAAAAGTGAGCAAAGCCACACATTGTCGTTGGCGAAGAAACAGACAGAAGCGTATGAGCGACGGATATCTCTGCTTGAGTCCCAACTAAGTGATGCTGAGAGGCGAGCCAAGCAAGTGGAGACAGACTTTGCTGAATACCGTCAACAACAGCGGAAACTCCCCGAGTCTCGCCTGAGAGAAGAGATTGCAGCGCTGAAAGGTACCGTGGCTGAACTGGAAAAGCAGAAAATGGTCAAAGAGCGCGAGTGCGAGGTTGCCGAGGCCAATGTGCAGAAAATGAAGGCGCAGTTAGAGCACGTATCCAGCTTGCTAGCTCAGGAGAAAAAGAAGCACGAAGCACGAGTTGTCGATGAACTGGAGAAGCTTCATGTCAAGTACATCGCCCGCGAGGAGAAATACGTGCTGGACGGTGATCGAGACGAGTTACGTGCCATCAAGCAGCAGCTGGACGAGCTCAAGGGCTTCAATCTGCGGGGTGGCAACAGGAAACAAAGCTCGCGTAGGCATCGCTCGCCGTCACCACAGCATCGTCGCAGTCAGCAATGGCACACACAAAGTCGCCATACCGCGATTGCACGCCACACTCGCTCAGGAAACCAGCAGCAGTACCAGGATCAACCTTTAAGTTCGTTCTTTGATCGCGCATCTGAAGATGGAAGTGCCTGGGATGTTCATTCTTTTATCGAAACCAATCGAGTTGCCACGGCTCCACTCGGAATTTCACGCCATGAACTCACTTCATCTCGAAGAAGTGATCACATAGACGTATCCACCATGCGTGGGAATGCAAGTACGGACGACGGTGATTTAGCGGCCTCAGTGCTTTCGTACGAAGGACCTCCCGATTCAGAGCTAGGGCGACTGATTCGCGAGCGGAAGTTGTTACTTGCAAGCGGAGCTTACGACGCGCAGAGCTATTTGGTGCGCGAGCTTGACCGACTGATCAAAGTCACCAAGGCGAATGCCGAGCACCAGATTTCCATTACGCAGGAACCTTAGATTACCAGCTCTAACTCTTTGCAACATTATATTTTTTTTTGTAGTGTTGGTATTTTCCACACAGCAAAACTAGGACGCCTAGTTCTTGAACTTTTCAAAGGCTTGGTTTAGCACGGTAAACAGCTCCTTCGCCTCCAGCTGCTCAGGAATCGTAGCGCCGCGGAGTTTGTCGGGATGAACGACTCGAATAATGTTCCTGCAGCAACATCCAAAATGCACAAGTTAGACATAGGTACTTCAGCACAACACAACGAAGACTCTTGACCGCACCGGTAGGCTTTGCGCACTGTATCATCGTCCGGGGACTGAACGACCATCAATTGGCACTTCTTGAGCGCATCGTTCGAAGAAATCTGGTCCAAGGTCAGAATCATGTGCAAGAGTTCTTTGCCAAACGCCCACATCTCCACTCGCCGGTGGATATCTCCTCGGACTGCATCCGCTTCATCAGCCTCTAATTTCTTCTTCATCTCCAATTCGTGTCGCTCGCGCAAACGCGCTTGTTGGCGGAGATACAGCTCCGTGTCAGCCATGGTAGGTTCAGGAGGCAATGGCGGCATCTCGGAATTGTCATCCTCTGCCTCACTTTCTGACGTTTTGCTTTCACGCCGGGGATGACGAGATTGGCCATCAGCATCGACGTTGTCATCTCCATGAGGCCGAGGAGGATCAGTAGGATGAACTGGTGGTGAAACCTGCGGCTCCTTTTGCTCCTTCTGCTGCTGCTTGCTATTCATTTGCTGTCGCATCTGCGAAACACGGACAGTCTTCATGCTCGCCGGTCGTCTTCTTCCGTTGCGCCGCGCCTGCTGCTGCTTACGCTTGCGCTCGCGCTCTTCCTGCGCCATCTTCTCCCACTCCTTCTCGTATTCCTCCTTCTTTTTGGTCTCTTCATGCTCCTTCTCCTGCTTCTGCTTCAATTTTTCGTTGCGCTTTCTTGCACGAGCCTCCATGTACTCGTTCATGCGACTTTTACTGGTACTGTGTAAATTGTCGCCTCCACTCAAACTTCGTCGCTTCTCTCGGGTCTTGGACGATGTAGGAGAGCGTGACGAACGCTTTATGTGATTATCCAAACTGGCCTTCCGAAGTTTTTGGTGCACTTCCGTTTTAATTTTACCGACCACCTCGTTATCGTCTTCATCCGAGGAAGCCGAGTCGGACGACAACGATGACGCCGACGACGAATCCGATATGCGTTCCACCTTCTTGATGCCCAAATTCGGTGCTTGGCTCTTTTCGACGTCAGGCTCGTCAGAATCATCTTCTGAAGACGAAGAAGATGCTGATCTACTATTGTCAGCTCCAATTGTACTCGATATCTGCCCCCGCTTCTTCAACGGATCTGCGAATCGAATTGGTAACTGTGTCGGTTTGTCCGCTGCCTCACGCCACTCATGTCTTTCGTCGTCATCATCGTCTGATTCACTTAAGCTGCTCGAGTCTGCATCAGCACCTGCATCCGAATGAATCAGCTGCGAAGGAATATCCACGGGAACTGGAGGGGCAGCTGCAAGTGGCACAGGAACCTCGTGCACAGCAACTGGTGGAGGAGGCGGTGGCGGCGGTATCTCGTCGTCATCCGACGAGTCACTCGAAGATGACTCACTACCAAAGATGCTATCACTGGACTCGTCTTCATGGTGAGATGGGGACTTGGCCACGTACATGCGAGGGCGTTCCTTCAACACCTTGCTGTGTGCAAATCCTTGGCGCGGAGGGAGTGGTGACGCGAATCCAGCTTCACCTGCCGCTGCGCCGTCCGTGCCATCGTCTTCAGACTTCGTGATGTTCAAACCGTTTCTAGGAGAAGACCCCCGCTTGAATCTTGACGAAAGCTTCTCAAAGAAAGTCACTGACGTACCGGTAGATTTACCGTTCCCCGCAGCAGTCTTGTCGTCTACCGGCTTTTCAGGGGGCTCTGGTGAGATCTTGATTGTCTGCGCTGATGCAGCACGGCGTTTGCCCTCTCTCATTGACGGCTTCGGGTTATCATCGGTGAAGCTCGACGCCGAAAACCCTCGCGAGCGGCCGCGACTGCGACTTGGACTGGATGGTCTGCTCGTAGGGGAAGTCGCTCCAGCAACGCTTGGCGCTAGTGCTGCTGGTGCAGCTGCGGTCGGACTGGACGGAGAGGAGCTTTTACCAGCTGTAAAATCGAAGCTTGCAAGTTCTGCTTCGGCAATCACAGTCGCGACGCTATCTCTGGGGTAAGCAGCTTCTTCTTTCACTTCCGACACGTCTGGGAAAAACCCAACCGACGCCGCGGTGGCCGCCGCTGCAGTGGCACCCACTGTAGCTTGAAGGGCTGTCAGCTGCTTGCGAAGATACTTTTTCTCCTGCTGTTCCTTCTCCAGCTGGAAATTAAGTCCGCGGCTAATGGCCTCTGCATCTTCGCACCGCTTCAGCAGAGTCTGATAATCATCGCTAGCGACCACTTGCACTGAAGTGGGCTTCTGGTGGGCCGTAGCCGTCAGCTGGTGTTCCACTTCACGCAACTTGTTCACCAGCGCTGCATTTTCAGCCTGCTTTTCCTGGATCTGCGCCTCCGCAGCTTGAAGCATTTTTTCGTGCCTCTTTTTCTGCGTCTCCATCTCTCGTTGCAGCTCCTGATCCTTCAGCTCCCGCTCTCGCCGAGCAAGTTCCTCCGACGTGATAGCGTCCAAGCGTAGCTGTTCACATTGCGCTGTCAGCGCCGCCAACTTCGTCTGCATCTCTGCCGACTGCAGCTCGAACTGCTCCGAGTGTCTCGCCATCTTCTCACTGGCCTTCATCAGCTGCTTGTTACGCTTCTCAATGACCCGCTGACACTCCTTCGTACGGATCGCGTACTCCTCCTTCTCCTTGTTTGCCTCACTCAGCTTTGCCTCCAGCTCCTCGGCGCGCTTCTGGGCGGTCTCCAGCTGTGCTGTCAGCGCCTTCATCTCCGACTGCTTCTTGCTCTGGCGGAGCTTCACGCGCTCGTGGAACGTCTCGAGTGAGTCCCCAGCGTCGTCATCGTTCTCGAACAGTCCCTTTCTCTCGCCTGGGTGTCCTCCATTATCCCCCGCACCGACGGACGAGCTGAGCGACGTTGCCGACGTTGAGAACATTGTGCGACGTCGGAAGTCTCCCCCCGACTGCGCGTTGGACGAACGGCTGCGACTCGCAGCCCCCAGCATCGGCGGCATCGCGCCCACCCTCTGTCCACCATCATTATCGTTGTCGGACGCGTCCGAGTCGCCCGAGGAGGACGAGGAAGACGAGAAAAGGCCGCCGTTGCGGCCGCGACTGCTGCTTCCCGCCGCGGCGCGAGCGCTCGGGAACAGAGGGCCATCTGAACAGTATAAATGCACAGGGGGGTAAGCAACACACAGGGGAAGCTGGCAAGAAGCCTACACGTACGCACCTTTCGCCCCGGGACCCACCGTGGCGCGCCGCATGACGTCACACAAGAAGAGCTCGATTGCGGATTGCGGTCTGAGAACTGAAAAAGCGAGCTGCATGGGGACCAAATATTTGGGTGTGCATACAATATAGTCCGAATTGTGACGGATCAAGTCTCTTCACTTCACTAAAAGGCTCACTTTTTGCTGGCGCCGAAAAGTGCAACCGTCGCAATGGTGGCGGCTTCGGCGAGCGGCAGCGACGTGGAGAAGCTCAAGAAGAAGCTGCGCAAGCGCGTGACCCAGGCGCTGGACGAGGTCTGTGGAGAATATGCGCGCGAGCAGCAGCAGCGCACGCCGCTGCAGCAGTCGGACGTGAGCATGGATCAGTCCTACGGCAGCTGCAAGAAGCTGGTGGCCTACATCTCGGACAACATGGCCACATCGCCGGGATTCGTGGAGCAGATGGACCGCATCATCCTTGCTTGCTTCAGCGGGGCCTCCAAGCGCGTGCTAAGCACAGTCGCGACCGAGGAAGTCTGGTTCCGAGCTGATGCGGAGGACCAGCAGCAGCCTCAGCAGGCTGTGCCAAGAGCCCGCAGTCGCGATGGACCTCGCGGCCACAAGAAGCACACGGAGAAAGCAGCTACTGGTTCTACGCCTGCTGTCGACGAGCCTGTTATCAAGCTGGAGAGAGTTGAAGTGAGTGCTATTGGCGGTGGTACTCCTGCAGACGGTGCGGGGCTAAATAGTCGCGAGGTGGCGGGCTCTGTGCTGGCGAAGCGACCGAGGAGCAGAACCAGCAAGAAGAAGCTGTCTACCAAGAAATCGCTGCAGGCGCTGGTGGTGACGGAACCAAAGACGACTAAGCGACGTGCTGACACTGCGAGTTCTGCAGAGGAGAGTGTTGAAGCGGGGGCGGAAACGGAGACGGACGAGGAGAAGGAGGAACGGAAGAGACCCAAGAAGAAACCGACGACGCAGAAGAAAGCGGCAGTGCCAGTGGAGGATGAACAGGGGCTGCTGACATTCAAGGAAGCTATCGGCGAGCTTTGCTACCAAGAAAATCGTACGCCCGAGCAAACCGAATTTTTTAAGGAGCGTCTACGCAAGTCGATCCAGTTCGTAGACGCTTTGCTTTGCCAGCCGCCTCCGGGTAAAC
Organism: Phytophthora pistaciae; assembly: GCA_024679115.1. NCBI lineage: Eukaryota > Oomycota > Peronosporomycetes > Peronosporales > Peronosporaceae > Phytophthora > Phytophthora pistaciae. The sequence goes on from JAIKVE010001781.1 coordinate 9,414, forward strand.
TGTGCTCGCGAACTTGCAACAAAATCCGGGGATCGATGTGCAACAGCACCGTGCCGTGTGAGGACAAAATGTGTCGGATCTGGCACGACGTCGAGGCGCATACGGATCGCTGCAAGAACACGAAGTGCGAGTTCAAACTCCGAATCTTAGTGCGGGAAACGATGCACAAACTCCACAGTAAGCAGTTGGAGATTAAGAATGCCAGCCAGAAGCTGCGCAAGAAGAACGCAGCTTTGGACGACTTGAATGCCACCGAGCTGAGCGAGCCGGGAACTTTTGCAGACGCGATCTCAACGCTCGAAAGCGAGATTGAAAAACTGGAACAAGGGCTTGTTGACGAAGAAGCCGAAATGGCCGAAATCAACGCTACTCTCGAGAGGTACTGGACGACTTTGAACGAGATCGGGATTGAGTCGAGACACGACGAGATCGACAAATTCCCTGAATTCGTGACGCATTATGCGATCAAGAAGAAGCGGCGATAAATGGCAGGATCTATCCGGGCCAAATGATTCTGCAGGTAAGCTTGCATGTGTTCTTTTATCACCGTCCACACTTGCTGCTATTGCTGATCTGCAGAAGAATAGTGTTTGGCTATTTATTTTGTTGCCGCAATAATAAAAAATCCTTCACGGTATACTTCCTACTATTTTCTTACTACTGTAGTACCGTAATACGTAAACGGAAAAAATGTTTTTGGAATGAATGAACGTTCAAGCTAATCCGACCCTGCGCTTGAGGCATGAACCCCGCGAAGACTTTAGCCGCAGGGCCTTGCATGACCCTATCTTCCCCCTCGGCCCATAAACAACAGCAAAATAAATACAGCTGGATGCAAGTGAAGTTTGGCGCATCAACACTAATGTTGACGGGGCATCTGGTTAGCTGTGAAACCCTAGCGATTGAATTCTACTCGTCCTGTGGTTTACACTTTGCATTTTGCATCCAAGCCCACAGACATACCAAGCCCGACCAAGCCCTTCACTGCTCTAATGGC
>JAIKVE010001782.1:0-10402 GCA_024679115.1 Phytophthora pistaciae
CGCGCGTCTGCTGCAGCCGCGTGAGGCTCGAGCCCACGCGGCGACCGACGAGAAGACGCTGCGAGCGGAGCATGACGTGGATTGTTTGGCGCGAGAGCCGAACGCTGAGGCGCGAGGGAGGGGAAGACTTGGAGCGTGCGGGCCCTCGGCGGCGAGTTCGCGAATGAGCGTGAGGTGGCTGAGGGCGCAAAGGTAGCTGAGCTGTGGGTAAGATACGTTTTGGTGTCGGCAGCCTGGATCGGTGACAGAGAGAGTGTCACGACCTTTGGGGGAAGCATACAAAGTTCAAGATGTCCGTAACCAGATGGGCCCGTTTGTGTGCGGCACATGGGATTCTGACGTGGCAAAGACCGGCCCGCAAAGTCTCACTTCAAACGCGGGCGTTGCAGTCTGCACGAAAGGCACCGGCAGTGTTGGGTGCGTCTGGTTGTCGGTGCAACGAGCCGCTGTCACTCGCGTAGACTGAAGACTGAAGCACGTCGGCGTTGTGGTGGTGGTGTGTCCGGCGCCCAGCTGGGCGAGTTGCCGCGGAAGGAGATGAGTCGGTGTAGCAACGCTGAAATCAACCTCCGTCAGGATGAGCATGCAACCTGCACTGTACCAGTTGGACCAGCATGTAAACCCTCCACACTGTGGCTTTGCTTGCTCGTGCCCTTTGAGGAGATGAGGATCGGCCAAGCAGAAACTCTGCTTGGTCCAGGGTTCGACGGTGTTCGCCCCCCCCGCCGCCACGCTCGCTGAGGTTGCATCGAGCTCGCGAGGCCAGCAACATCTGCGATCTTGCGCTTCAACCTGCTACGACAAATCTCGCCGTACATTCGAGCATCGTCGCTCGGGTTGGACTTGCGTATCGCCTGAAGCCGCAATCGCTGAAACCAAGCGGCGAGAGTTTGCGCTGGAAACCCGTGCGGACTTACATTGCACTGTGCAGTGTAGTATTTCATGCAGAAGCTGTCGTCAAAAAGATCGTTTTTCATCATGCTTCGCGCCGTGAAGACACGTACATGTAGAGCAGTGCATTACCCACCGGAATGGATACGCGTGTACTCATGCGCGCGCCCCACACGATTCGTGGGCAAAGGGACCTGTATGGAGGGAATGCACACCGGCAACTTGCACCGTTCTTGCATCGGCATCCAATCAGCTCGATTAGGTGCTGGTCACAAACAAAAATGAAGGATCATACAAAAGCAATCCATGAACAAGTGCTGGGCATTGACGGGAAGTTTTCCGGTTCTGCGTCGGTGTACAAACTTTGGTGCCGGTTCAACATGTGTATTGTGCTTTCAGTTGTTTTGTCGGCATTATTTTTAGAGCTCTAAATATGGCAAAGCCTGCTCCTAGATAGTGCGAAACGAACATAATCGACTTGCTACAATTATGCAAAAAGCAACTTCCACATCTATATCGACTTGGTGGAGCCTTTCAACAGCCGTGAATTGGCCCAACACACCAGCATTTTAAGTATCCATACCCTCTTGCGCATCATTCCTGTGCGTCGAGGAGCTTGTAATTAATGGCCGACGGAATTACAGCTGCACAGCCACAATGACACTTTCAAAAGTGCAATTATGGCGCTTTTAGCGTAATTCTAGGCCTCCATCCATGTATGCACCTCGGTTTATCGTATAGTCAGCAATTCATTGCTAAACACAAAACTAGCATTTTCACTGAGAAATCATTAGAAGTGGCAAGAACTGCAAAAGCCCTGAGGACACCGACACCTCCTCGGGACGAGGGAAGCCAGGTGATGCTGAGGCTTGGGCTCAAACCCATGCACCACGCGCACAATTGGTGAATCGGAGGCTTAGTTTTGGCTTCCCCTGGGATGGCCGTTTCACCCCCTCCCCCATACAAAAACCAAGTGATCACTGTTGACGATCGGCAACACCTCGGAAGTCATTCAATCAACAGTGGCAATGTTACCGACAGCGCACCTTGCGCTGTCTGCAGCATGCCTGGACTCGTGCATAGGGCATGCGCAACACAAATTACCAAAAGTTGTATTGTACCGGCAGATTGGGATCGGTCACCGATTTGATGTAGCCATAACTTTTTTTTGCTAAACCGAATTTTTCGACAATGTTTTCTTTATATGAAAATTTGCTGAGAGCTCGTCTAATTGGCTAAAGCTTCGTGTATTACGTCCAATACACGCAAAGCTATATGCCTTCAAATAATATTATTTGCCAAAAGGCCGATTAGTCGTCTTGTCGCTAGGGTAGGGGTGGACTTTTTACACAGCACCATACTGAGATCACGATATTTTTCGAGTCAAAACTGAGGTTGACGTCCGGAAGCCGCCAAAATGGGCAAAACTGGCCAAAAGTGCCTCCGGAGAAGGCAGAGCTGCGTTTGATCTTCTTAGCGGGGAGAAGTTCAATTATCCCTACGTGAAGCCAAGACACACAAATACGAAGGCGCCTTTTTTTTTTTCATGCGAGTCGTAGCAGAAAGTTAGAGCGCTGATTATCTTGAGTACCACTATTTTTGGGTCGGATCGATCCGCAAAAATCCCAGCCTTATCGCGGCTAGCTTCGCGAGTTCTGCTCCGATCGAAGCGAAGCAAGGATAGTCTTTATCTACTCCGATTCGATCTAATAGCGTTTGATTTGTTCAATTTGGATGGATATTGGCAAATTTGTCGGGGGTCATAGGGTGATAGTGACCGATCCTAATCTGCCGGTACAATAGCAACCGGAATGAAAATCATCGGATAGTTAACAGTGGTGATCAGTGGCCTCGTCTGACAGCCACACATTACAGTGTGGCCCCCTGTTTTCGCGGAGGGCGGACCATACAAACTCCTATAGACTTATTGGATTTGCTGCAGCATCTTTGTGATGTGTCCTGCCGTGAGCAAGGGAATACTAAAGAAAAAAAGAAAGGAGATGAGCTGCCCTGTGAATATAGCATGTACATATCCAATCTGGCAGTTTATAAGAGGTCAGCGGGCGTGAAAACGGGGGGGGGCCACACTGTACTTCAGAACAGCTCCAACAACGACCCTTGCTTCAACGTAACATGCAGCAGCTAGATCCAATGCTCGAAGCAATGCAAGCACCACGTCGCGCTGCAAGTCACACCGCATCTCAAGTGTCTTCTTCATGGCCTGCGTCATCGCCCGGGCTAGCTCAATGGGCTTTACGCATGACGCCACCCTTGCTACCTCATTTCCCGGTTCTGGCAGGGCCTGTGGCCACCCCTAGAGTGCTACAGTCGCGTACGCTGGAGGAAGGGTTATGGCAGCTTCAATTGTCCTATCCGCGCCACGCTACCGTTCCAGCCGGAGGTGCTTTTCTTCAAGCAAGCTGACAAGATGCTGCAAGTGGCGACTTCAGCTCCCCGATACCGCCGCTACTAGATCGCTCGGCACACATGACACAGGCGCGATTCGAAAGCTCTCAAGAAGAGCACTTTGGAGACCCCGCGCAAGCAGGGGGGCAATTTTGGCGCATGCCTTGTCTCATGGAGCGCATGTTCCAAGCCCCAGTGGAAGCCCAACGTGCACTGAACTCTTTTGCGCGTCCCCATGACTACGCTATTGTGTACAAAGGTACTAGCTACGACAAGCGCCGTCAAAACCGGCTTATTCGCTACGGTTACGATAGGCACGGCGTGTCTCGGAGACGATACGAGCGTTCAGGCCCACCAAGGAGACCCCATGTAAGCACACAAAAGTGTGTGGGGGTCCCATGGAGGTCTACCTCGTGCGTATGACTGGCAACCACGGGGATGTTGGCTGGCTGCTTGCGGTCGCGCCGTTCAACACAAGCAGCCACGGTCCTCGCACGCAGCTTCTCATCCGATACATCGGCGAACATCGCACACGGAAGCGGTTCGCCTAGCGATTGCTGTGGACGGTGAAACCGGCACAACCGCGAGTCAGACTATCGCGCGGCTTTTGGTGGAGGACCTCGATCTTCTCCTCATACCTCGTGATGTATATAACGAGCGAGCTCGTGCGACTCGCGCTACGCTTGGAGGGCTATCAAGGATCGAGCGGCTTCTCCAGAAGCTACAAGAGGGACCATTTCAAGTGAGCTACCAGTATGACGAGAATCATCACTTGACGCAACTATTTTTCGCTCACCATGAAGCCATCGACATCTATCGCAACAACTATGACGTTGTCCTGATGGACTGCACTTACCGCACGAATCGGTTCAACACGCCCCTGTTCAACATTGTGGGGGTGACAGGAATGAGCACTACGATTCACGTCGCTCATGTATTGCTTAGCGGCGAAGAAGAGCGCGATTACCAGTGGGCTCTACGACAACTGAAGCAACTTCTATCAGAGCACGATATTCCATCTCCCCAAGTGTTTCTGCAGGACCGTGACTTGGCGTTGTTGAATGCGCTTGAAGGTGTTTTCCCTGACACGCCTGCGTTGCTGTGCTTGTGGCACATCATGAAAGACGTTCAAGCTCATGCCCGCAGCGTTTCCTTCCCCAAAGAAGTCGACCCAGAAACTTCTCTACTCCAGGACTCCAAAGATCACCAGACGTTTTGCGAAGCCTTTCTGCGTGTAGTGTATGCACCGACAGAGGAAGACTATCATTTCCGCCGTCATGAGCTACATTTGCTGTCTGGAGTTGATGCCGCCTATGTTGACGACGTACGTGTGGCTTGGCATTTGGAAACAGAGGATAGTTCGCTGTTGGACTGATCGGGTACTACATCTCGGGATGCATGCCACATCACGTGTGGAGGGCTACCATGCTACGCTCAAGAGTTGGTTGGGGACGTCTAACGGCGACTTGCTGACAATTCACAGGCGCATGGAACATTGGTGGAGACAGTCAATCGAGCGACACTGGTTGCTTCACTCCAGTGCTGAAGTCTACGTACCTGTAAGACTGCGCGGAAGGTTTTTTTGCTGCCGTCATCCGTCTTATTCACACGCACGCGTTGCTGCGCTGCGTGGATTCACTCCAGCACATCGAAACCTTACTCAAACCCTGCACAGGTTCGTATGCAAGTGTGGTAAGAAGATCCGCTCAATAACAGGCTTGATGGACTCGGATCCGCCAGTTGACCTGGTAGTGGGATCCGGCAGTTGGTGACGATGCCCGGTCCCTCGGATGACGCCATGGTTGCTAGATGGGAGTGTGGTTGCCGGATCAGGGCAGTTGAAGATGGATCGGGTACAAGTGGTGTAGCGCACACGGATCTGGTCGCCTACATTAGGGCCTACTAAATTAGGTATGGATCTGTACCAATTTATGGGTACAGTGGCTATGTTAGAGTAATTGGGCAGGAAGGAGAGCCAGTAGTGGGTAGGATCCAAGCTGGATGGGGAGGCTGGGTACAGGCTAACATAAATCAGAGTCGAATTTGCTTGGGATCCACTCACTTGGTCTTTAGTATTGGGATTTGTATTGGCCCATACTATAATCAAGTAATTTACCCCCGCACACGTGGCAGACTACTGGATAGCTTGGCCAGCAGCTCGCGCCCTTCGGCCCTCGCCCCCCAACTCCCGCTGATAGTAGGCGGCAAGCAACATAAAGGAAAAGGCTACAACACCCCCAACAAGGCAACAACTCCGGATCCGGTATATTACTTATCGGATCCACAAGATCTACAGCCGAGACCAAGGATCGACCTACCCAGACCCGCGTGAAGGAACCCCCACCGCGGAGCTACCCCAACATCTCCCCAAGTCCCCGCCAAGGACGTTCAAGCTCATCACCTGCGCGTCTCGTGTCAACGAGAGAGCAGATCCAGCCCGCCGACGGGTACACAAGGTGAGCCACTCAGCAACCTACGGTTATCGGAGTACCCCCTCCGTTAGTCGGTGTCTGGGCGCAGTGTGTGAGTGTGGGATCCCTGCTAATTCCAGCGGATCCACTCCACCACACAAGGACCTTGGGAATACCGTGTGCACACACGCTACAACAGAGAGTGGCGGCATCCGTTGGACTAGAACCCACCGATTTTCACCCTCACTGGTGGATTCGTCGACACCTAGCGCCCCGTGAACGTCCGGCTAGAATTCTCGAGCCTGAAAGAATTGAAGACCGCCGGGCTCGTAGGGCTTTAGAGCACCGCGCTCGTCGGCACGTAACAGGCAACGGTCCAAGATGTAACCGGCGCATTCCATCTAACTTTGAAGCGTAGGGTAAGAAAAAAAAAACACTTGTGTGTGTTCCTGAGTACGAAACATACAATATATCAGTCTTGTATACGCTGCCCACGGCTTACATTCCCTTAACCCCTTGAGCCCGAGCGCCTGGACCTTACACGTTAGCAACACTTTCTTAACGTGGACCATACACGTTAAGGGAATATCCACTTGGTTTTTGTATGAAACCTTACAAACTCCAAGTCAACGAGGGGTAGGCAATGTATCCTGACTTCCCCAATCGATGCTACTATCTACATAGACAATTCGCTAAAAAGGCCATTTTTCCATCTGATGAACAGTGTACGGATCAAACTAGTATATTGCATATGCCATTCAAAGATAAATCAGCCAGCGCCACTCAAAGTCGCCTCACTTTCAGATTTCCCTCCCGCGAAGCAGAACCCCACGTCGCCAGGCAAATCGCGTTCCAAGACCGCTGGCGCGAGCTCAAGAAAGCTGGATGAACCTCCAAGAAACCGACGGGTCTCTCGGTCGACTTCACGTACCTACGCCCCGGCAAGACGAAGAAGGACGTCCGTGGCCAGGATTACTTCATCGTCGAGGAAGAGCTGATTAAATATCTCGACATGATCGACCTTGGTAGGTATGCTTGCTGTATTTGACTACTATGCTATGTTTACTGACTGAATACTATTTGTAGCGGCGCTTGAGGCAAAGAAGAAGGCGCGGCGCGATGGATCAGCGAATGCTGCAAGACGTCGGAACGCTGGAAGCGCCGTGGACGCCAGGAAAAGAGCCACAAAAGACTGTACGTGAGGCTTTCAAAACTGTATCCTACCCATTTGAGGTGTTCTAATCATGTACATACGCGGCAGCTTCTACATCTGAGCACGGACCCCAACATCCGCCCCCGCCCCCGTCCTCGAATGCACCTCAGGTGCCCGACCACCCATCAACTCCTCCAAGTACTGCTACTGGCGCTACAGTCCTCCATTATGTTTCGCCACATGACACTACCGTTCCTGAAGAAAGCGACGCGGGGGATTCGAGTGGAAGTGCAGAAGGTAATATCGTGTACGGTACGAGATATGTACTTATACTAATCGTGTATCTTGGTTGTGTATCGTGCATTAGATTCGCAAGGAAGTTGCAGGAACCTCACCACTGCTTTTGAGGATGCCGATGATAGCCTGCAGACTCTGATCATGATGCGGATAGTGAAGGTGACGTTACGGCCGGAGCCGACGATGAATCGAAAGAAGATCCATGCTGTGGAGGCCAAACCGCGGAAGGCTAGTCTAACCTGTATGTACACGTTTACCTCCTAGCCCTAACGTGTATCTCCCGTTTCAGATGTGATCAGAGATGTTAATCGTACTGCACCCAACGACGATCCAAGCCAGTTTGCCGAGCTCGAATCTGACGCTGAGAACGACGATGGCGACGATGAGGTTTCGTCGATTGACAACTTCGATCCTACCGACTTGCAACTATCCGACCCACCTGAACTACAATTTGATGACCGATTGATTTCGGCTATCGGCGGTATGGCCAGTATTGCGTCGGGCGCGGTACCTGACGCATTTCTGAAGGACATGGGCGAGAAAGGCTGGTCAGAGCTGGAGATGCACACACCGTACGACTACTTGATGCAGCCATACGAGCCCCGCGCGCCTGGATCTATGCGGGTCGACTATCCTAACCTCTACGATGGCGAGTCCGGCCCCACTGCGAAAGCCCTAGAAGCTGCGTCAACTCCATCCGGAGCATTCTTTTACTTCATGCAACCGGCGCTGTGGGATGATATCGCTGTCGAGTCTACCGATTACTTCGAGGAGAGTATCGACGAGCGCGTCGATGGCCAGCATGCCAAGCGACAAGCCCGCGAGCGGAAGGACTCTAACTTCAAGGCCAAGTCGCGCGAGCGCATCCGCGATGAGTTGCTGAAAGCGCCGCCTATTATAGGCCGAGAGCTGTGTGTTTTTATTGGCCTCCTGTTGGCGCGGTCAATCGCACCAAACAAGGAAAAGCTGGCTCATCACTGGCGAACCACGGAAGAAGGCGCCATACCTCGCGGAAGCTTTGGGCGGTTCATGACGCGTGACCGCTTCATGCATCGTTCGAGGAACCTCCATTTCAGCTGGAACAAGGACCCCAAAGCCGCGACGGACCGGGCATGGAAGTTGCGACCGGTGATAGGCGCCTTACAACTCCGATTCGCTGCTGGCTACACCCCTCCGGTCATCATGGCCTTCGACGAGGCAATGTTGCCTTCGCGTTCGACGTTCAATCGAATGAGGGTGTACATCAACGACAACCCCCACAAGTGGGGCACCAAGTTGTTCATGTTGTGCTGCTCGACGACTGCGCACTGTATTCGGTAAGTAGCGAGTGTGTCTTCGGACACGCTCGCGTTTTTTTTTTTTTTGACACCGAAGTTTTGTTATCCTGTATGGTACAAATTAACCCTTTATTAACTTGTATGGTACAGCTTCGAAGTCTACTGTGGAAAGAAGGAGCGAGGAGGTCAATCCAGCTCAACAGACCACAAGTCGATCCCTGCAGCTGTTGTTCGTAATTTACAAAACCTACTGCAGCAAATGCAAGCTGCATACCTCCTCGAAGAAGCCCATGGCGTGGCGCGTGTTTCTGTGCGAGAAGAAGCGTCACACTGTCAAGGGCGAGCGGCTATCCTGCTTCGACATTTGGCACAAGGCGTGGCGCAACGGCACGCTGGCGCCGGCGCTCAAGAGCGGTGGAAAGAAGCGCGTGATCCGCGCTCGTGCTCCTGCAAGTCACCAAGTGGATGAGGAAGGCGAGGAAAGCGAGAGCAACGAGCAATCAGGCGACGAGTCCTCTCAGGGAGGTGACCGCCCGTTTAACCGCGTGCGTCCGGATGCTACTGACTAGGCAGCTGGTAGCGTCCGTCAATTCGTATTATTTTTTTGTATAGCAAATATTGCACAGTCCATGTCAGCTCGTGTCTGCTCTTGTCGTTACTATTTTGCACCCTTCAACCACGTCTGTGCACGTCACATCCATGGCTCTAGCACACACGCGTACTGTCTTTGATGTGCGGAATACATGATAGCGTCTTAAACATGTACATTTCACGATCTGCAACTCTTCCAATGCCGAACCATACACGATAATGAAGGCCACCTTCGGCGAGGTTTTGGGTTTGGGCTCGGCTATACAATATACATGTTACCGAGACATCAAGTGTTTAGTAAGAGAACCCTTACCCGCAGATACATGTTAGGAGCATCAGGGCTAAGGTTGATGGGGGGGGGGGGGGGCGAAAACCTCTCGGGCTCAAGGGGTTAACACGAAACAGGTACCTATGACTTCCAACGTGTATCCATGATTCATATAGTGTAACCACCATGCCAATCCATAACAGTTTACCACAATTCATGCAAACTTGTATGGATCTATCGCTACAGTTACAGTACTAACCATACCGATCCATGATGATATCCGACATGGATCCATGACTGCCAACTTGGGTCCATGACTACAGTTATAGAACTAACCATACCGATCCATGACAGCCGACATGGATCCATGACTGCCAACTTAGATCCATGACTGACAACTGGATCCACGACACAGATACAATACTAACTGCGTAGATATAACATTTATTCATGCCAAATAACACGACCACTATTACACTAAGATCCGTTGAATACAACCTGGTTCCATGGCACACTACAGAACTTTAAAACTCGGAAAGGATTTTGTTTTTTTAGCCATTGAGTGCCTACAAAAAATAGATAAATCACCCGACATAGATGCAGCAGATATGACAGGTCTTAAACGGAGCATACATCTCGTGAGACGTAAAAATGATCTCAATAAACAGCCCTACCCCTAGACTTATGTCGTGTAGCCATCATAAAAATAATGTTGAAATTTGTATGGATTATGTTGACCATCACTCTGCAGGCATATCAGCGACATAACGCATCTCGTGCGCCGCCAGCTTCAACCTCTCACTTTCGAAAAATCGCGGCCAAGTGACAAGCGCCTGGAAGCGCTGCAGTAAGCATCAAAGAGACACCGGGTAAGCTGCCTATGACTAGCGGCTTGGTCGAAACTATGCTAACATATTTTACTAATACGCGCAGTGATCATGGTTCGTCTCGTACACTCCGCCGTGTACTGGAGCGCACGATGCATCCTGGACTCGTCGAGTGAAGACGAAAACGAGCCGCTGAATGTGCAGCGAGGCGGCGCCAAGCGCCAGACGAGCGCGCGAAGTCTTCCTCCCCCGGGAGCACCAGCTCCACGGGGACCGCGACG
>JAIKVE010001783.1:0-10401 GCA_024679115.1 Phytophthora pistaciae
AATGCCTATGGCACTGACCATTTCAAAAGAAATAGTCCTTGCTGGAATGCGTGCACTTCAACCACAAAATAAATAAAATCTGCTTTTTAGATAACTCTTCGCATAATTTTTTCTTAAAACGCAATCTTAAACTTAGCATAAATGTGAACTGTGCCCTGATTGGGCAAAAAGAAATTGCTGAATGCGAATCTCAACCGTGCAAGCAGGAAAAACCTCGTTTTTATTCGAGGCTCTAGCTCTCATAAATCAACGCTTTTGCCTCTAAATCAGAGCTCATCAGAAAGCTTGTGTCAAGCACAATCCGAGACAATTCTTCGATCTAATATCGCTATTGTGGATTATGTTTTACGAAAAAAAAACTAATTTCAATGCCAGATGAGCTCCTTCTATCGATAGTTTTACGGCCAAAGGCTTGCGCAAGCTGCTAATAAAAAATATCATGTGCTTCAGCTCGATTTCAGCTTTTCGTCGCTACCTTGTTTGTTTGGCTACCAGCAGAATTGGCGCAGCTGTGGTAGAAAGAGTGATTCGCGCATATTATCGTGGACCAGAGAAGTATAATTTTGTCCAATTCGAAGGCAAAACAATATTATGTGGACACACCATAGTTGGAGTGACTATTGTTTTTCGGACCGGAAGGTAGTAGGTTGCTATAAGGCGGATCAGACAGCACGGACAAGCTACATGTTGTTTCTACTTTCCACCTATGCTGGCGCGGCTTCTTTTGTTGTAACCGTTCCGAAACCCTGGCAGGACGGACATCCCAGCCTTCGCGGAGCCCTAGTTTTAATTCGAATTACACTGTTGGTTCAAAACCTACCCTGATTATGTCAATTCCCCCCCCCCCCCCCCCCGACACAGTGCTTCTGTCAGTCACTCGAGGGTTTTTCCGTACAGATTCGGATCGATTGCAGGAGTACAGACAACGACGGATAAAACCGGCAACGCAAAACCCGGCATTTCAGAGTCAGAAGAGGGGCAGCCCATATTAAAAACAAACTGATTTATTCGATCGATTAATTTATTAGAAACAATTGGTCAATCACTACAAAACTATTTTTGAAGTACTCTCGTAAAACCATACCACTATCCCGTAATGTTTCCTGGAAAGGTGAGGTTGCATCCAATTTGCGCCAGGATGCCGAGACCCCAGCAGCGGAGTTTCACCGTTCGCCAGAATCGAGGCGCTGTCAGAGTATCTAAGAGGTCGGCGTCGAGGGGACAGCTCGCAAGCTTCTGTGCGCTCGTGGTACCGTCTGCGGCTGGTGGAAGCAAGCGGCAAAGCTGCTCAGCTTCACCTGCCACGCCACCTCGAAGACGCTCAAGGGCTAGGGACGTAAGGATCTCTGTCCAAACGTCCCTGTCATTATCACGTACATGAAAGACAGACGTCGTGTCTAGAACGCATGCTGTATTTGAATCCTATCGGTATATTTGATAAGTTTGGCCAACCTTTTGTGACTAAGTTTGATATTTTGGCGTTACCAACTAAAGGCGTGTTGGACCCCCCACCAACTTGCCGCCTCTTCGTCTGGTGTGGCGGCTTCCGCAACTTTTTCTCCAGTAGTATTGGAAGCCATCAGGCCCGTCAAGGTATCACTTCTTCTCATTCGAGAAGATGATGGAGTCCTAGACGGGTCCAGCGTTCTTACGGAGCAGCATTTGAGCTTTGCGACCGTGCGCACGAGCCGCCTTGTGGCGCGGTCGGACAGGAGTGGGGCGGGGCCGCGGCGCTTGGGCGTCTTGGGAAGAGCGGGGAGATTACACGGTGGAAGGTGTTTCGGTCCACGTGGTCACGCGTGCAATGTCGCAGCCACTGGCACCTGCTTGGTGCAGGCCTTCGATCCTCTTCGGCTCACGCTCCGTCAGCCTCGGCTTCTTCCTGGTAGGCGGAGTCTTCTTCGTGCGCGGTTGCTTCTGGGCGAGCGGGCTTCTTGGCTCGAACCATCTTGCAATGTGAGCTCCACGCACCCGCTGCCGCCCGCCGCTTACAAAGGCGAGAGATCAACCAAACCTTTGATATTTTACTACCACTGTTTATACTTGTCGTTTTTTGTGTTGCTTGCGTGGCCGATTTAACCTGGCGCAGTGCCAAAACCGCCACTTTGTATGCTAGCTGTATTATAGACTGCAGAATCGCGCGCGTTAGTTTGACTACTAATAAAGGCTCAAACATGTCGAAATCGATCGTAAAAATGAGCCGAGATACGGCCACCAACGTGGGTGGTCGATCCAACTTGTCACCAGGGATGGAAAACGAGTGTGTGTGTACTGAAATAAAGGGTTTTGTGGTAGCGGACGTGGGGGGAGAAATGAATGCAGTCAGAAAAAGGCCTTGTATCCCAAAAAATGTCCGACAGAATCAGGACGGATGGCACGACACCCGGCCACGCTGCCGAAGGCAGCAACCCCGCCTGCGGTTTACGACCCGTGCGCATAGCGCGCGGTCGTAAACCCAGGACTAAACATGTACCAGCGCTGCCGAAGGCAGCGTTCTAGCGCATCGCTCTGCGGTGCAAGATAGGGTTTTGTACCTGGGAGGGTTGGTTGGTTTAGGGTTAGGGAACAGTATTCCTGTCACCTTTTTCGTGACACCTCCTCCCTGACTTATTTATGTTACTGAAAATGCATGTTCTATGGTCAAATCTGTAGGACTTTTTTCGGATACAGGACATGTTTTCTGACTGCATTGATTCCATCCCCACGTGGGTATTCCCAGAAGTGTGAATGACCTTTTCACACTTCAGGCACCGCACGATGCCGTCGTTGACTAGGACTTGATCCCACACGGGGTCTTGAGAGCTACCTCCATGATGAGGAGTCAGCGGCCTTGCGGATCACAGCGAGGCTCGGTCGCGCCATGTGCCAAGGGCAGGCACCTGGAAAATAATAATGCCCGAAAATATAACATTAGTTTCGGATACAATTTTTATTTTGGGCATCGCTGTTTGTTTTATCCGGAATTTATGTGACCAAGCTCTAAATGTCGGTGTTGTATCTCTGCTCATCCTGCTCCAACCATTAGTTGTGGCCAAACATCTCGCTCTGCCAACGTAACTTTGCCGCAACTCCCCACTTTCAAACAACCACCCACCCAGCACTCTCCCGTTACAACCACGATCGACAATCTCCTTGCTGCCCCCGCTCTGGGGACTACCTTCTCGGTCAGGCAGATTGCCGCCTTCTACTTCAAGTCCTGCCTGGACGAGGAGGGAGAGCCGACGGGCTACTACGCCTGTGAGATCTGCGCAAAACGCCGCAAGCACGCGCCCAACTCGGGCTACAGCAACTTGGTGTCACACGTGCGGGCGGCGCACCTTAACTACGAGAACGACATACGCGATGCCAGTGTCGCTGCAACGCGGACCCTACTGTCATGGGTCACCCAGAAGGCCTCGAACCGCTACGCGTGGCTGCGCTGGGTTGTAATGGGCAATCTGCCACTGTCGTTTTGCAAATCTAAGGAAACGCGGCAATAAGTATTTTCGGGTCTATTTTGATGGTTTACGTGTATGCTAATGCAGTCTGTTATGTAAGTACACTAAGCTAAATCCCATCTCCATTGAGACGCTGGCCGCCATCATGGAGGCCGTGACCAAAGTCGTGGAGAAGATGATTTGTGACGCCATTTTGGTCGCGTCCTCGACGGATGGACCCACGAGATGGAGCACTATATGGCAGTGTATGGCTGCTTCGAGACGGCGGCAGGTCCTCAGTACCCGCTGCTCTCGTTAGCGCCCGTCATGGGTGAGCCTAACGACCAGCTGAGTGCTGATAGCCATCTGACGGCGATCAAAAGGTTCCTACTCTTTTTGGTAAGTCTATCTCCGGGTGTCTATTAAGCGGCTGGTGAACCTACTTGGCGTGCCTCTAGTCGGCTGCGCCAGCCACCGCCTGAACTTGGCGGTGCGAGACTGCTTGGAGCCTTATGACAGCATCCTCGAAGAGGTTTAGCAGCTTATGCGTGAGTTGTGAACTTTGAAGCAAGCAGCCAAGTTGCAGTAAGTACTCGGTTTGCTGGTTTATTTCGGTTTTTTATATTGATACTAAATTGTGTTTGGTTTTGGGCGTTTTCTGAAATTAGTGCCAAGACGCCATTGACCGCTGTCCTTTGACAGGACACGCGCTGGTCGTCGCCCTTTTCGATGCTGAAGCGCTATTTTCTGCTCTGTAAATTTATTTCGGCCGACGACGAGGAGCTCTAGGACTTCCTCCCGTCGCGCTCAGCCCACCGCAAGCTGGAGGCATTGCTGGCAAGCCTCCGGAACGTCGAGTCCGTCTCCAAGCACCTCCAAAGCGACCGCCTCACGCTGCTGGATGCAAGGGTCCTGTTCGACGAGCTCTGCAAGAGCCACCCGTCATTCGCCAAGTATCTCGGTAAGAAGCATCGCTCATTATGTGTCTGATGTTTATTTTTATCTAATACTTTGTGTTTTGAAGTTTTTTGTTATGTATAGCTACTGACGCGGATATTGTCCACTCCGCCGTATTCGGTGCTAGACGACCAGGCGGCCTTGCTGACGGACGACGAAGTCGCTGCGCTGGAACCGTTCAAGCGCGCGCAGGCTCCTGGGGAAGGCATGGACTGCACGCTGGCGGGCAAGGAAGGCTTCGCTGTGCGCACGCTCAAGCGACGCAAGCTAGCAGCTGCGCCGGACACGTACGAGCTGCTGGAGGCGATTCCACCAACGTCAAACATGGTGGAGAGGCTGTTTAGCGTCGCCCACGCTGTGCTGCGTCATGAGCGCCACCGTCTCTCCCCTATGATGGTGGAGATGATCTTGTTCTTCAAGATCAACAGCTCGTACTGGGGTGTAGCGACAGTGGAGCAGTGCCTGTAAGTAGGTACAGGTGTAATAAGATTGCAGTAATTTACTGTGTCAACACTTAAGTCTTGCGTTATTTATTCATTCTCTCAATCAGATGCAATGCAATATTTATTATGCTATCCGCTGAGCAATAGATATATATCGTATTTTCGGCATGCCTGGCCAAGTGACGAACAGTCGAGGAGGAGGAAGAGTCCATGGGTGACGAACGAGGAAGCAGGTTGAAGGTGCGAGTTTGAAGCCGTAAAAGTACGATTGGGAGTGATTGAGGAACACGAAGGCACGCACGGCAAAGACATGCAGCATTTTACAACCAAGGATCCAAGTTGTGAGCCATTCATCCAACGCTCAGATAACCCGTGTGTTTTTACCATTCCACCCGTAAAAAAATTACCCGCTCAAAGTTTTGTAAAAAGGTGGAATTTTTGTGTAGATATCTCGAAAAACCGTGCCGAATTACTGATATGGTCGATTTTAATTCGAATTACTTGTTAGTTCAAAAGAATAACCCTTCTTCTGTCAATTCCCTCGATATAGTGTCTGACAGTCACTCGAGGCTCTCCGTACTTAACACGACCCACTGCGGCAACCTTCGCCGATCAAAAAGCAACAAGCCTGCCTTGCTCTAGTTGCCACTCCGCCTGCTCTGCAGCGCCTTCACCTCGCCTCGCCGGCCATGCACATCAAGCAGGTGGTGGTGTGCGGGTTCCGCAGCTACAAGGACCAGGTGGCCGTGGAGCCCTTCAGCAAGCAGCACAACGTGGTGATCGGGCGCAACGGCACGGGCAAGTCCAACTTCTTCGACGCCATCCGCTTCGGGCTGCTCACGTCCCGCTTCGCCAACCTGCGGCCGGAGGACCGGCAGGCGCTACTGCACGAGGGCTCGGGCAAGCACGTCATGTCGGCCTACGTCGAGATCATTTTCGACAACAGCGACGGCCGCCTGCCCGTGGACGACGCGGAGGTGGCGCTGCGCCGCACCATCGGCGTCAAGAAGGACGAGTTCTTCCTCAACCGCAAGCACATCACCAAGAGCGACGTCATGCACCTGCTGGAGAGCGCCGGCTTCTCGCGCTCCAACCCGTACTACATCGTGCAGCAGGGCAAGGTCAACGCGCTCGCCGTCATGCGCGAGCGCGAGCGCCTCGAGCTGCTCAAGGAGGTGGCGGGCACCAAGGTGTACGAGGACCAGCGCGTCAAGTCGCTCAAGATCCTGCAGGAGACGCAGACCCAGCGGGACAAGATCCAGGAGGTGGTGGCCTACATCGAGGAGCGGCTGGCCGAGCTCGAGGAAGAGAAGGAGGAGCTCAAGGAGTACCAGCAGCTGGACCGAGAGCAGCGCGCGCTCGAGTACACGATGCACGACAAGGAGCTGCAGAACGTGCGCGCGGAGATCGAGACGCTCGAGAAGCAGCGGCAGGAGGAGAGCGCGCAGTCCACGGAGCTGCACGAGAAGCTCATGCACGTCCGCGCCGAGATCAGTCGCATCGAGAGCGACCACCGCATGAAAGAGCAGGATCTGACGCTGCTGGTGGAGGAGAAGACGAGTCGCGAGGACGAGCGCAAAGGACTCATGGAGGCCAGGTACAAGCTCGAGATGGAGGTGCAGGAGCTCAAGGAGCAGATCCGCTCCGACGGCGTGCAGCGGTCGGCCGTGTCCAAGGAGGCGGAGACGGTGAAGCGCGAGATCGAGGCCAAGCACGCGCAACTGGCCAACGAGATTCTGCCCGCGCTTCGACAGGCGGAGCAGACGCACGACCAAGTGGCGCGCAATCTCCAGGAGTGCAGAGCGCAGTCGGAGCACCTCATCGCCAAGCAAAGTCGCAAAAGTCAGTTCCACACGCAGCAGCAGCGCGACGACTACCTGCAGCGAGAGATCAGCGATATCGAGAGCGTGGTGCGTCGCAAAGAGGCCGACACGGCGGCGTTGCGGCACTCGGTTGAGGGTCTTGCGCAGTCTATTGACGCATCGGAGCGAACACTCCAGCAGCATATTGAAGAGCTGAAGGAGCAGCGCCGCCGCGTGGACGATGTCAGCGCGAAGATGCTGCGTCTGAAGGAGCAGCGCAACATTCTGAGCGAGGAGCGGAAGGCCAAGTGGCGCGAAGAGAACCAGATTTCGTACGATGTGCGTGAGCTGAAGAAGAAGCTGAACGATGGAGAAAGCGCGCTGCAGAGTACGATGGCGTATGATGTTCGCCGAGGTCTTCAGGCTGTACGGGAGATGCAAAACCGCATTCGAGGAATTTATGGTCCGCTGATTGATCTCGTGCGGCCAGTCGATGAACGTTATTGTATCGCTGCGGATGAGGCTGCGGGGGGTGCTCTTTTCCACGTCGTCGTGGACACGGATGATACTGCAACAAGAATTATGCGTGAGCTGGATAAGAAGAATCTAGGCCGACTGACACTCTTGCCGCTGAATCGTCTGAAGGTGAAGGAGCAGTTTGACTACCCCTGCAATGACGACGTCGTTGCGCTGGTGGAGAAGCTTGAGTTTCCTGCTGAGGTTTGCAAGGGTGTTATGGCTGCCTTTGGCAAGAAGTTGCTGTGTCGGGACTTGGACACGTGCGTTCGCTACGCGGAGCAGACAAACATGGACTGCTTGACGCTGGACGGCGACATGGTTCATCGTCGCGGTGCTCTAAACGGAGGCTACAAGGACCTGCGGCGATCGCGCACCCGAGCAATGATGGAAGTGAAGCAAGCACAAGTAGATCTGGAGAATGTTACGAACAGAGCTCATCGAGTGAAGGCAGAGGCCCAGCAAGCGGATCAGCGGGTGACCGGCGTCATTAGCGAGATTCAAAAGCTGGAGGAAGAGAAACGCCGCGTTCTGTCCTCGCATGAGCAATTGTATGAGGACATCACCCGGCGCAAGCATCAGATTCGCGCTGAAAAAGATAACCTGGCGCAGAGAGAGCGCAGCTGCGATTTTCAAGAACGAGAGATCAGGGATTTGGCTGCCAAAGTAACTTCGCTTCGCGCAGAGCTCCTTACTCCGATGCAAGACACGCTGGCAGCTGATGAGCAGGAACTGTTGCACTCCTTGACGAAAAAGATCTCACTGTTTGAAGCAGAGGAGCGAGACCAGCGTCAGCGACTGGAAGAGATCCGTTCCAAGAAAGAGGGTATCAAGACGGTTCTGGAAGAGAACCTGGTCAGGCGTGAGAATGAGCTGGCACGGCAACTTGGCGAAGGAATTGAAGAGCTGGCGATCAGTGAGCGTGAGGAAAATCTGAAGGCGAAGCAGATCGACCTGGACGATGCATCGCGTTTGGTGGACGACAACACGTCATCACTGAAAGAGCTCGAGCAAAAGATCGAGGCGTTGCAGCAGGAAATCACGAACGAGAATACTCAGGTGGATGCACTAAATGGAGAAGACGTGGCACTGAGTGACCAGATCCAGCAGGAAGCTCGCAAGGCGGAGAAAGTTTTGAACAAGCGTCGTCGGCTGTTGAAAAAACGAGAGGATGCAACGAAAGACATCCGCGAGTTAGGAACGTTGCCTCTTTCTGAGCTCGAGAAGTTCAAGGAGCTGCCGTACCAAGACGTGATCAAGCAGTTCAAGCGCCGAAACGAGAAGCTCAAGAAGTACAGTCACGTGAACAAGAAGGCGCTGGACCAGTTCATGAGCTTCAATGAGCAGCGCGATACGCTTCTGGAACGTAAGCAAGAAATCGACGACGCGTACAACTCCATCAAGGACCTGATCGACGTGTTGGACAAGCGAAAAGATGAGGCAATCTTCCGCACCTTCAAGGGCGTGGCGGGCTTCTTTTCGGAAGTTTTCCGCGAGTTGGTGCCAACAGGCGAAGGCAAGATGATCCTCGTTGCAGCTGACACAAGCACAGCTAATGGCGGTGGTGATGCGTCGCTGGAGTCAAATGTCAACACCTACTCGGGCGTGCAGATCAAGGTGAACTTCCGCGGAGAGGGTGATTCGTACTTGATGCAGCAGCTCTCCGGTGGCCAGAAGGCACTTGTGGCTCTCGCGTTTATCTTTGCTATCCAGCGAGTCGACCCGGCCCCGTTCTACCTGTTCGATGAAATTGACCAAGCGTTGGATTCGACTCATCGAGCAGCTGTCGCAGCACTTATTCACCGCCAAGCACACTCGAAGGATAGCCCAGCCCAGGTACGCGCGGTATTCATGTAGTTTTCTTGCCTACCAGGTCTTAGTGGCGCTAATCATTTCGTGGTTTTTGTGTTTGCAGTTCATTACATCGACATTCCGTCCGGAGCTAGTGAACATCGCCGACAAATTCTACGGCATCGGCTACCAGAACAAGATCAGCAACGTTTACTCGATGACGAAGGAGGAGTCTCTTGACTTCATCTCCAACATCATGGCGGAGGAAGAGGGCGTCGCCGAGTCGCAGGAGTAAGGACTGAAAGCCTCTCTCCACGCGAACTATCTATCAATCATTTCATCCGTTTTGAAGCAGTTTTGGTTTTAGTGAGAAGACCAGTGAGTTGTCACCAAAAGTATAAGGCACCTCTATTCTATCTGGTAATGAGCCCTATCAGTCTTTTGCTGAGCGAACACGCTTGCCAGACTTACGCAGGCCGAGAGCATCGCGCTCGTCAGCCTGCTTGGACTTGAAGGCGCTCTTGAGACTCTCCAGCTTCTTCTCCATCACGGGCCACTTGTTGCACGCCTTGGAGTTTTGCCAGAAGAAGACACTCGTGTCGAACGAGGCGATGCGCCAGCGGGTCTTCCTGATCTGCTGCTTGCCCTCGCAGTAGCCGTGCTGCTTCTGAGGGATGAGGAGGTGCCTTTGGTTGTAGCGACTCGAGTTCAGCTGCTGCCATCCCTGCAGATCGATAATCATGGCATTAGCACAGTCCATCAATTGTTCAACATCGATAGAATTTGTTACCTCAGTCTCTTGCCATGCGGGGATGATGACGATGAATGCCAACGGACCGTCCGCAGCATTGAGCAGCGCAGTCATGTGGTCTGCCATCCGCTTGATCACCTTGGGGATGAAGGGCGGGTTAGCCTCGAAGCATCTGCGATCAAGGAAGGTCACAGGACAACAGCGTCAGTTCATGAACTCACTAAATCACAGTGTACTCGTCACCTCGTACCCGGAACGCGGCGAAAAGTCGAAGAAGCTGCCCACGCTTCCAAACGCAAAGTCCGTGTCCAGGAAGGCGCTGCAGAAGCGCGAGTATCGGCAGTTCAACGGCGACGCGAAGCACTCCATCTTGCAGTCGAACTCCTTCAGCAGCACGTCGAAGCACTCCTCGTTCAGTGCAGCCTGCTCCCCACAACACCATCATTAGAACCTCTCTCAAACCACCACCCACTCCACACACCACAGCTACACGTACCTGAAAGCCTCCGCCATCGAGCGAGTCGTAGCGCAGCAGCAGACAAAACAGCGCGCTCTCGAAGCTGCGCTGGTCCTTGGGCGCCATACTGGACCCGTCCCCGCCCAGCGCCTGCTTGCGCGCGTACATTTCCCGCAGCTTGGCGAAGTGCGCGGCGCTGAGCTTGACGGTCGAGTTGCCGTACGTGAGCTGGCGCATGCCGTCCTCCGCCGCCGCCACGTGCACCTTC
>JAIKVE010001784.1:0-10401 GCA_024679115.1 Phytophthora pistaciae
AAATCTCTAATCCGGCACAATGCCACTTTTTATCGCCAAGTGCCGGATTTAAGGTGGTCTGGCTCATGGGGACCCGGCTCTGCGGGTGAATTCCTGGTAACGCCTCGGCTCATGGCGGGTGGCGATGGCACGGAAGCCGATCAAGCGTGCGCCTCACTTACTGTGGAAGTGGCCACGGGTTCCGCCGCTATCGTTCGCGGCGGCTGCAACCGCTTCAATACAAGCACATCGTGCACATCCGTGCAGGCGCAGCGGCGAGCCACGTCGGACCAAGCATCGCCTCTTCACATGTCGATACATACTGCAGTTGTCAGCCCGAGAGCTTTATTTTTTCATGTTAGAGCAGACCCTCACTACACTCCATGCTTTCGCAGCGTCTTCCGAGGGTCCATCGTTCGAGCCAGTGCCCCCCCCCCCCCACGCAAACAGCGAACAGCGAACTGTAGGGCGTCGTCAATGAAGAGGCGGGCCCCGACATCCTGGCAATCACGGGCTGCTGGAGACTCTATGGCGGGTAATGCATAAGCTCTTCAGCACCTCGACGGCACAGATCGACATCGTAGTCGAATGTCCTAGCGCTGTAAACTCGAGGCACCAAGTTGCAGCATGTAGGCTTCGCTTCCTAAATTTCAAGTTTAACTCTAAACTTTCAAGTTTGACGTCATGGCTCCAAGAGCCGGAAACGGGGTCGCCGTTACGTCGCGGCATTCCGAGACCGCTTCGGTGCGTGCACTCAGCCATGGCGAGCGCCGCGGTGGCGTTCACGGTCGACCAACTGGCGGCACGAGACGGCGGCGTCGATCTCCACCTCCGCCTCGAGAGCAAGCGCGTAACAGGTGCGACGTCTACGCGCTCCGAATCCCGCAACATTCCCACTAAACTTTTTAATTTTACTGTAAGTAGCCGGCTCTTCCTCTGGCGAGTGGCAGCGCGTGCGCGAGGAGCCTCTGAAGCTGCAGGACGTCAACTTCGTCTCACAGCTCGACCGGGCGCAGTATGGTACGCGGACCTTTCAACGTCCAGGTCTCAAGGACGTTTGAAGTACTAACAAAACCTCTGTGACTCTAGCCTACCGTCTCTCGCTGAGACCAGCAGCGCCGCATGCCACGCAGACTGCAGCTTTCCCCGTCTACCTGGAGGTTCCAGCGCTGCCTTCGAGTCCGCGTGAAGACGCAGACGCAGCGGAGATGTGTCCGCCTCAGATTGGCACGTTCGCAGTCATGGAGCAATTCCAGTGCCAGTCACCCGAGCAGGACGCCGCAGAGTCGACGAGTGCTGGCCAAGCTGCTGCGATGCTGGGCGGGACCTTGGCCGCGGCCTTGCTGGTGTACTCGCTGCTGCCCTATGTGAGGGCGAGAAACAGGAAGAGGCGGCGCAGTCGCTCGCGCACTCACTCGCAGACGAGCAAGGACAGATTGAGTTGGTGCAGCGATCAGCCGGAGGCGCCTAGTACACCGACGACGCCGAACGGAGCGAGTCGACGCATGTGGGGCAGCCTAGACGACGATGGCATTGAACCCGCTCGCGCGTATCGTGATGGACTGCGAGAGAGAAAGAGTCGACAACCGGAAGCCAATGGAAGCGCGGGGTCGGACGCTGGATCGGAACTCCTGTTGGCTAAACTGCCCGACTTTAATGGTGTGAGCAGCTTGTGTGACTAGAGTGGAGGTTGTATGGGATATTTGATCTGACGATGTGTCTATTTTGTAGATGAACGCGGGTGGCGCGACTTCTTCGACTCGCAGATTTACCACAGCGAACCGCAAGAGGAGCAGCGGGCAGCGACGAAGACGTTCTCGAGCATCAAAGCACGAGGAGATCAGGGGTTAAACGAAGCTATTGCTGCGAAGCGCCCAAATCTACGGCAAACCAAGACTGTCAATGCATCAACATCGCCAAGAATCAACAGATACAACTCGATCCGGGACAAGATCGACCGAGCGGCGATGGAGGCTGCTGTCGATGAAGCCCAGTCCTTCTACGATTTCTGGCAGATGTGAGAGTGGAGGCGTGCGTATTTGTAGATACATGACAAGCTTTATGGTCTCAATTCGAAGACGATGGTGCGAATGATGCATCGATATGGATATCTTCAATCAAGCTCAAGCTTCACCGTGTGTCGTGGAGTCGACACGTGCGGTACAGTTTTATTCTCTTGCTAATACTGTGCAAAACGGTTGGGGCCCCTCACTGTTTGCTGTTTCTTGTGTATCTTCAGTTTTTGTTTGTGCCTAAAATACGTGTGTCTAACGTGTGCACCCCATAGTTGCTAGCGTTTCCAGGTCTATGGCAGGTTCCCCGCTCATTCTGACGCTTGCATTCCAGTGGCATGGGGTCCAAGGCGCCAAGAATAGAGCTTCGTCCTCGAGATGGCACGCATAAAGCTCCTACCAGCAGCAACTGCAACAATGCCGATGCTTGTGGCTGACAGATATAACGCTTCTGGCTGCCCCGTGGTTAGTGCGATTGGAGAAGCCCTCGCCGCAGTTAACAAGGTCCATGGTCCGGGCGCTGTCATGGCTGGCAGCAGCGATTATCGTGGCCATTGGGTTGTCTGTCGAGGCTCCGATGGCGGCGACGACTACAGCGGTTAGGAATGGTGTAGATCTGGGCCAGTCGACCAAGTCTCGGACGCAGCAGCGAGCTCACAAACGCGCGAACGTGATGGTCACGATGAAGTCCACCGGCAACGACGTTCTAGCCAAGATCAAGGGGCAAAAGTTCTCGTCGCGCGGCCACCGCGTGGCTGCTCTGAAGGACGGCCTCGAAGGGTTTGCAAAGGAGTCGCAGCGTGGAATTCACGAGCTTCTCGGAAAAGTGAGCGACTCGTTCGCGCGCTCGGAGAGTTTTTGGATCACGAACCAGGTCTACGTGCAGCAGGCGACGCCGGATCTTGTGAAGCAGCTCGAGAAAATACCCGGAGTGCTGTCCGTGGAGTACGAAATGGTCTTCCCGGCTTCGATGCCTGTGCTGTCGACGCAGTCCATGTCAAGTTCGACTTCAGCGGCTCAGTGGGGTGTGAGTAAGATCAATGCTCCAGACGTGTGGGCTACAGGCAACACTGGACAGGGAGTCGTCATCGGTTCGATCGACACCGGCGTACGTGGCACCCACGAGGCGCTAGCGAGCAATTATCGCCAAACTTACGGTTGGTATGACCCAGAAACGAAATCGAGTGCCCCTTATGATTCAACGGGGCATGGTACCCACGTCATGGGCATCATGGCAGGACAATTCGGCTTTGGAGTTGCCCCAGGAGCTACATGGATCGCGTGCAAAGGCTGTCGAGCTCAGGGATGCTACGGCTCGGATTTACTGGCATGTTTCCAGTTCATGTTGTGTCCGACGACTCCCAGTGGTGGGTCTAAGGACTGCTCAAAGGCTCCGAACATCGTGAACAACAGTTGGGGAGGTGGACAGGGTCTTACCATGTTCGATGGAGTTATCAACGCTTGGCGAGCTGCCGGGATCATTCCTGTCGTGGCCGCTGGAAACACCGGCCCCAACTGCGGCACCATCGCGTCACCGGGTGACTCTGCTAGCGTTATCACAGTTGGTGCGACAGACATCAATGATGTCCTCGCGTTCTTCAGCAGCAAAGGCCCCACAGTGCGTGGACTTCGGAAGCCTGACGTCGCTGCTCCAGGTGCGTTGATCTTGTCGTCTTGCTGGACAGACGACTCGTCCTACTGCTTCAAGTCGGGCTCTAGCATGGCCTCCCCTCATGTAGCAGGCGCCATTGCGCTCTACTTGAGCGCGAACCCGGGGACATCCTACGAGAAAATCAAAGACCTGCTGCAGTCGAGATCCGTGACCGCCACACTCACGACCCCGACGGGCTTCACCTGCGGAAACACGCAAGACCGAAACTTCCCCAACAACCAGTATGGCTACGGCCGCATTGACATTTTCAACACCCTCAGCTAAGAAGGAGCAACCTACTATTTACTCGCTAATCCAACGTTAGGAATGCCTACCTGCCTACTCCAGTTGAGATGACCGACAGTCATACAGAACAATGCGAAGTAATCCATGTTCAACAGAGATCGAATTTTCCTCGTCGTTTATCTCCAACATCTATCTGTGCATCCGCACAAAGAGCTCTTCCGAGTTTGTCGGCCTATTTATATTGTGATAGACAGCTAGTTCGGTGACAAACTCACTTTGTGCATTTGTGTTTTGCCTTGGAAATGACGCCTAGACCCGTGACCACACCCGTAGCAACGCGTACTGGGGTACCGAGCCTCAATGTCCGCCCTGTTTCAGGGGCAGCGACTGCAAGTGCAAGCTCTCGCAGCTCTGGTCGACCCTACTCAGCGTCCAATTTACCAGCGTCCATCGCGAACGCACGCTTTAAGAGCTTCCAGCTGCAGTACGACGTCTTGTGCCACAATCCTATCCTGGGCGCTATCGCGCAAGAAATCCCCTGGAAGAACCTCTTCGATCTCTTCCTCCTCAAGTTCTTTGCTGTCGGGGACGAGCTCTGGTCACAGGGAGAGCAGCCACATGAACTAGCGTTTGTGTTGTGCGGTGACTTCCTCGCTCGAACGACTGAGGCGATAACACAGACAACCACGGACATCTTTGAGAGCGAAAAGCCGAAAATTAAAGTGCTGGCCGAGAAAATGATCAAACCTGGTGGGAGCCTGGCAGCGTTTTCAGTGCTAAAGGGGACTCCACTCCCTTACGCTGTCGTGACGGCGCGGTTCAAGTCCATTCTGCTATCTCTACCAAGCCAGCGACTTAAATCCGTGATGCGGCAGCTGAAACCCGAGACGCAGGAGCTGGTTGAGCAGCTGATCTATGAGACCGAGAAACAACTCATGGAGGCGCTGAATTTGCCATTTCGAGTGCGACGAGATCCTCGCGTCAGCACGGCTCCTGCGAGCACCAAGCAGCAAGTGGGTGAGTTCGGTGGCCGACCCAAGAAGAAAATTCCGTCCTCTCTAGTCGATCGCATCATGGGCTCCACAGAGAAGCGTGAGAAGGCTACAGCGATGAAGCGCAGTGCGTCTACTTCAGCCGTTGGGGACGGCGCGCCGTCGTGGGCATCGCTGCAAGTGGTGAAGCCCATGGAATACGAGGTGAATTCTTCGCTTCTCATTCTGCACCAGTCCAGTTCGACGGGGAATCTGCATTTGCCGTCGTCTACCACCTCGAAGACTGCGCTGTTGCGGTCATCAAACCTCAGTACAGTGGCCAGCCAGATTGCCAAGAAGCACACTCAAAGGCGCTTGGACAGCATCAAACTGCCAACACCAGCCGAGGCTTTTCCACCGAGGCGATTAACCGACCAACGAGAACTACTGGAGAAGGATGGAGGAGGGCAGTGCATGGAGATGGTGGAGCAGCTTCTAGGGAAACAACTATCCAAACGAATGGCTGCTGATGTTGTGCCCAAAGAACGAGTGGGTCGACTGTTAAAACCGTTGAAGAAACCAGCGATGATGCAGAACTCGACAGCCAACAACGTGAGTAGCAGCAGCGGTAGCAATAGCATAGAAGCGCAGGGCATTTCTGCAGGACCTAAGCGTGGTCGACGGGTGCTGGTCGCGAATCGGAACGAGCACTTTCGGGACGCCTCCCAGGATACACTGGCTGCTACTTAAAACCTGTTGCAGAAAAATACTGAATGACCTGTTGTTACCCCCAAATCGACTGAATTCCTGTTGCCATAGTCTGGATGCATGTCGCGTTGGCTAGATGAGATTGGGACAACAGGAAGTCATAGCTGCATCATAGCTGTTACAGTAATTCAGATCAAGAAATTGATGTCATTGTACATGTAGCTGCTAGCTATCGCCTGCAGCTCATAGATGTATGGACTAATAAAAAATACCAGTCGTGAGCAACGACATACTGCGCAGTGTCGGCCGTCTATCGGAAGTGCGTGACCGCCGGAGAAGTTGAGCTCGGCATGAAGTACGTGCTGGACGAGATCAGCACGGGATTTGACAGCGCCTCCACCTACATCTGCAGTAAGGCAATGCCAAGTCGCTGCACAAGACAGTGGTCAATGACCATGGAGTTGACCACTGGTCATCTCGCTGCTGCAAGAAGAGACTGAGCTGTTCAACGAGATCATCCTGAACAAGGGCGAGGTGATCTACCACGAACAAAGCCGAGAGTCGGGGCTTTGCGTGTCCACCCGGTTGCAACGTCTTCGACTTTTGCTAGACCTGAACAACGACGAGCAGTACAAGTACGAGGGCGAGCTGTGCGGCGTGGTGTACTTCCCGAGCGACTTCGGCGAGTCCAGCGTCTACGCGAAGACGGTGTGAGCACTGGAGGTGCGGCACTACCATCAACCTGCATGTAGCTGGGAGTATCGTGTCCGGAAGCATGGTCTACTGTGGGTGCAGACTTACCGCGACGATATGGGCATCTGCTACTTGATCCTGCTGGCGCCGACGAATCTGGTGATCGCGGCGTGGCTCTCCTTGCTGCACCCGATGTCCATATCGCCAAGCCGGGTTCGACCATCAGCATCGCCTTCTTGATTTGATCGCCGGCTCCGATATCTGGTTAACATGCGTGGTGTCTCCGTGCACTCGCAGTGAACCAGTATCGCGCGGGCGAGCGTGTACGACGGCCTTAACTACAGCAGCAACAAGATGGACACGCACTATCTGGAGCAGGAATATCTATTGGAATCGACCGGGCTTGCATCAAGATTTCGTGAAAGCGACTGTGCCGTCAGAAGTGGGGACGACGTATGCCGCCTCCGCTGGTGTCTTGATCAGAGCAGAGCATACGCCGTCTCCAGTTTCGACGGCACAGTCGCTTTCACGAAATCGCGATGTAAACCCAGTCACTTTCAATATATATTCCTGCTCTAGATAGTATGTTCCATCTTCTAGTCGAACTGCGCGCGCATGCCGAACTTGTTCGCGTAATACTGGTTCGCAATGCTGAAGGTCGAACCCGGCATCGCGATATGAAAATCGGTGCAGCAAGAAGAACCACGCCGCGATCACCAGATTCATCAGCGCCAGCAGGATCAAGTAGCAGATGTCCGCACCGTCGTGGTGAATGTGCACACAAAGTAGATCATGCTTCCGAACACAACCCGCCCAGGTAGTCCGTGATGGTGGTGCGGCACTCCAGTGCTCACATCGTCTCCACGTAGCTGCTGGACTGTCGACGAAATCGCTCGCACGCCGCGGGAAGTGCGCTACGTCGCGCAGCAGCTCGCTCTCGTATTTGTACTGTTTGTCGGTGTCCAGGTCCAGCAAAAAGTCGAAGACGTCGCAACCGGGTTGACACACAAAGCACAGACACTCGAAGTAGCCCGGCGGCTTAGTTCGTGGTAGATCGCCTCGTCCTTGCCTAGTTCTAGTCGTTAGCGATCGAATTCGCTAAGTGACAACAATTGATTCTCAATTCAAAAACAAAAAATATGACCTAGTTGACAGTTCAATCTCCTTGAGCATCGGCTGCTGCAGCGAGATGACCACTGTCTAGTCCAGCGCGTTGGCATTGCCCCACTGCGAATTGGTGATGTCGTAGGTGGAGGCGCTATCAAATCCCGTGTTGAGCTCGTCCATTAGCGGTATGTACTTCACGGCGAGCTCCACCTCTCTTGTAGCCACGCACTTGCACTCGCCGGTCGACAAACGGTGCAGCATGTTGCTCACAATGGTGCCCTTGCTGGTTTGATCCCCGGCATGAACCTGAGCTGCACGTATTGCTTGCACTGCGAGCGCTGTGAGTCGCAGTTACACGTACGATGACTCTAACTTGTAGATCTGAATTACCGTAACAGCCATTCAGCCCTGAATTCCTGTTGTCCCGATCTCACCTAATCAACGCAACAGCCATTCAGACTATGGCAACAGGAATTCAGTAGATTTGGGGGTAACAGGTCATTCAGTATTTCTGCAACAGGTAGTGTACTCCGCAAACATGTTAGTGATTTTCACAACACACTTACTTACAGTTAGTGCTGTTTACAAACGCGTTTATATGTATCACTCGCAGATCAAATTAATGGCTACTGTTACTCGTTGTCGAGGGGTCATCCTTACTTTTGAGTACATTTCGTGGAATTTCGAGTAATGAGTAATGTGCTCGGACTTCCGAGTACGTAAACTGCATTTAAACTCGTGCGCTGCGTCAACTTGAAACCAGGGCTCCTCCAATTCAGTATTATATTCAAAGATTAGCCGATACGAACGCGTGAAGTTACTCTCACAACAGTGAAGCGGGGATCTCCAAGCGATTGCTACCGCGATCACCCCAGCACTGCACGCCTCCGTCCTCCAAGCGGATACCGCATCCATGATTCCAACCTAGAGTCAGCTCGTCAAACTGCACATCAGTTGGCGCCGCAGTCACACCGGAGCGCATTCCCCAGCACGTCACTGTCTTGTCCACCTGCAGCACCAGTATTCGACCAGGCAAGCTTCGGTTATTGATGCTACTTCTACGCAAGATTCTCGACCAACTTCTACCAAGAACGCACCTTCACGCCGCATGCTGCAAGTCGACTAGTGCTCACCAGAATAAATTTTTCATCCGTCGGTGGGCTTGCCTGGTTGCGGTGATTGTCTCCCCAGCACGAGAGTGTGTTGTCCTCCGTGACACCGCAGGCAAAGTCCCCTGGTGACGCAGATATCTGTCGGAAGCGGGTGGTGGGGTCCACGTCAAGCTGGCCCTGCACGCGTCAAGTTCGTGAGTGTTATCCTGCAATTAGGCACAGCAGAGAGGGAGGACACCCGCCTCTTACATGTCCATTCTCGCCCCAGCACTTCACGGTGCCGTCCATCGCAATTGCGCACGAGAAGTCCTTGCCGCAGCTCACCTGCACGAACTTGCCACTTGGTGCATTGGAGATGCCTCCCGCCGCGGTGCCTGCAACACAACAGTTAATGCCAGCTACGATTGCCCAGTCGTGCAGAACATTTACGCACCCCAGCATTGTATGGTCTGGTCCTTCATGATGCCGCACGAGTGGAAGTCGCCGCTGCTGACCTGCTCGAACAGCCCCTCGGGCTTCGTCACGGGCGCGCCGACGCCCCAGCACTCGAGCGTCTCGTCGATGCGGATTCCGCACGAGTGCAGGCGGCCGGTGCTCACCTGGATGAAGTCCCCAGCCGGTGGCGAGCTTTGGCCACCATTGTTGACGCCCCAACAGACCACGCGGCCGCCGACGTCCTCATAGGACTGCGTCCGGATCGCGCACGAGTGGTCAATGCCTGCGGCGATGCTGGTCTCGTCGATATCCAACGGCACGACTACATCCGGCACAACGGAGTCGGTGGCTGCAGTAGCAGTAGCGACGGCTACAGGACACCCGAGAAGAGACGCAAGGAGTAAGTGGAGCTGCATATCCTGCCCTGTTGTCGAGGAAATGATACGCGTTGCTGGGATCGCGTCCTTTCGTGGCAACACGTGGTAATTGGGTGAAATCCTATCCGGATACGGATATTTTGGCGAATGGAGTGCGACTGGTCAACACTACATGTAAGCCTACTGGGCCAGTGCTGGGTCAGCACTGGCGGCAGGCTGCTGCATTTACCGCTGGCGATGGGCTCGTATCACTGATACGGTATCTGTCGTGGCGCGAGTCTCGAGGCAGCCACCATTCCTTCTAAGCACTTTCTTCTGCATCGAGCCCACACCGTAAATCCACAGCCAAGACAGCGGCGCCGCAGCACCAGTGATGCTGCCACAAAGCAATCCGTCCTGCCGACGGTGCGGGAAGCGCTGGCGCAGCGACCTGCACTCGAACCCATCCAGAGCCAGGCGCGAAGAAAAAAGAATCTCACTTGATTTTCGTATGCGCTATACTTTGCTTAAGTGTGTTTTCTTTTTTCTGAAGTCTTCTTGTGATTGGTCCGTGGGAATGTAGTACAGTGGTGCACCGCGTTTTCGGCACCGGTATAAATCAATACCCCAAGATAGTAGATTGGGATTTGTATACATTACAAGTACCAGTGACCTATCATGTATGATTTCCTTCAATAGCCGATATATGTACCCATTCCGAATACGCGGTGCACCACTGTACGTTCCTGGACCTGTCCCACATGCCCATCACCACCGGCAACGCTTATACACTATTAAATATAACAGTATGTAGGGAATAAACAGACATTTGACACTCTATGACAGTGTAGATACTAGAACAACTACAACAGAGTTCATCGATTTATATACCATAAGGATTCGCAGGGTTGAAGGCCGCGAGTCCCTCGCGTGTCGCCGCCACCGCTGACAATGTCAGCATGTAGCATGTCAGTGACATAGCCTCACTTCCCAATCCGCCTTCGTCTCAAGTGGCTCCTCCGCCCCAGCCCCGCGCTCCGCCATTCCACCACCACGATGCCGTCCCGATCTCCGCTCGCCGCCGCCTCCTGCGTGAGCACGACGCCCTCCCCGCTGGCCATCGACGAGCTC
>JAIKVE010001785.1:0-10399 GCA_024679115.1 Phytophthora pistaciae
CACCACGCGCGCTGCGCTTTGGAGGCATGCTTCCGGTCGATGTGGAGACCCTGCGGCTTGCTCAGCGATGCGCCAGTTGCTCTGTGAGGCCCGAGAGCCGAGGCGCCAGAGGTCGCGCCGTTGTCGATGGATTTCGACTTTGCGAGTGAAATGTGAGTCGCCAGCGTAACCTCGCTCTGATTGGTCGATAAGATCGAATCTAAGTGGGGGAGGATGTAACGGGGTTACATGGAATAGTGACCCTGTCACTATTCAGGGATGGCTACACCAAAGGGTCACTCCCCTGGATAGTGACCAAGTGGCCTCAGAGCCAACAGATACATTTTGTATGGAACAAACTATAGGGAACTTAGGATTTGTATGCAGGCAAATCTGTACCAACCTATAAATACATTCAGTCTGAGATCTACCTCTGTTTCAAGTAACCGTCCCCTTTGACCAGGGACACGTGAACGGCTGTTCACTTGGAGTTTGTATACTCCTGCTTCCTCTGTAAGAAGTGCTGTGTGCCCCGTCACACGGCTGAACATCCTCGCAATGTCAGACGGAGAAGCAAGGGACCAGTTTCGCTTCACTGTCGGGGAGCTGACACTTCTGGCCAAGTACTTGAAGCTCCCAGATACTATACGTACGCGCGAAGGCGTCCGTAGCAACGCGCTGGAAGGGCTCGCCGTATGTCTGCGTCGACTTATGTACCCCAAGCGCTGGAGCGACATGGCCGCAATGTTTGGAAGAGCGCCCGAAACGCTGTGCTCCATCTTCTACTTTGTTGTGGAGTTTCTGGACGAGAAGCTAGCGGATTTCTTGTTCTTTGATACAACCCGTATCATCCAGAACTTGGATCGCTATTGCGCAGCAACTGCTGCAAAAGCCAGGGTCCATTGAAGGTGTGTGGGGATTTATCGACGGAACTATTCGACCAATCTGCCGCCCAAGCAAGGGTCGGCAGGCCATGTACAACGGCCACAAGCGCGTTCATGCCATGAAGTTCCAAACGGTGGTCACTCCAGACGGCATCATCTCGCACCTCTTCGGCCCAGTCGATGGCCGTCTGCACGACTTGTTCATGCTGAACCAAAGCGGATTGAAGCAGCGTCTCGAAAACAACTCGGCGTTTCACAACAAACTGATCTACGGAGACCCGGCGTACGGGTGCACCAACGTGTTCTGCTGCCCGTACAAAGGTTGCAGAGTCAACGCGCCGCAGAAGAACCTGAACAAGGCTATGAGCGCTGTCAGAGTGTCGGTAGAGTGGTCCTACGGAGAAGTGACCAAGTACTTCTCGTTTCTCGACTATAAACGCCACCAGCGTGTTGCGACCACGCCGACGGCGACGCTGTACAAGCTCGGTGTCTTCTTCACAAACTGCGTGACGATCGCCCGCGGCGGAAACAACAACTCGAAGTACTTCCGCTGTCCGCCACCCACGTTCGAAAAGTACTTTGCATCGTATACTTAGGCGAAATCCGCGCATAGCGTAAAACGTAAAACAAATCCAGAACTCCAGTTCATTAAGATATGCGCTTACCAAAAATAAATTGAACGTCTTGCCGCTTCGTTGCTATCGCATGTTGAATTAAATTCAAACGTTGGCTGGAGTACTCGGATTAGAAATGGGCGGAAGGTTCAGCTGATACTTGAGCAGCGCCAACTCCTCGCGACGCAGCTCCATGTCGCTTCGACGAAGGTCGACCTCTTCAGACCACTTTTTAGCGTTAGCCTCAGCTTCGCGCTTGCGAAACTCAAATTCCTCCTTCCAGCGAGCTTCCTCCATCTTGGCTTTTGTCTGCTTAAAGCTGAGATCTTCACGGAGCAACTGGTACTCGTCTTCGTGACGCTTGCTCTGTTTTGCAATAAAGTCGACTGTTGCTGCGTTGACCTGAGCCGTCGTTAGACCCCCGCCTGCCTGGTATCCGGTTCCACGGGTAGACGTAGTTGTCGTAGATGAAGCTGCTGCAGTTCTCCCAGCAACGAGGACTCGTAATTGAATAGAAGTCGTTTGATGAAGTAATGCCATCGCTCCGACATCCATCCCATGTTTTTTGAACTGATGTGCGCCGTTGACTGCGTCGTTTCAGTGCTTGCTCTCGAAGTCGTTCCCCATCGGACTCCAGTCGGTCCGATTTCGCTTGCTGGCCCGCTTTCTTTTTCTTCTTCTTTGCTTCGACGCCTTTCAACTCATCAACAACATCTTGGAGCAAGCGCTTGTGGTCTGTATATTCCTCTTCAACGCCTGATTTTTTTTCGGTACGCACAGTCGGTGGCTTTAAACTCCTTAACCAGTCGGAAGAAGCGCTCCTTGACAGTCCTTGCACAGAGCTCAGTTTCCCAATGCTCATTCAAATTGCCAGTCACCACCTCGTAACGCTCGCTCACGAAGCCATGCTCGGCAGCATAAGGCCGAACGTTCAGGACTTCCATGAGCAAGTCTAAGTCCTTCGCAGGCGTGAAGTAGAACTTCTTTGGTTTGGGGTTGGGTTCATCACTGTCGGCGTCGCTGCCAACGTCGGGTTCACATCGTCCATCATCGGCGCTGTCGATTTCGTTGTTGCTGCAGCTCTCCAACAACGCACTCCCTTCACTGCCACCAGGTGTAGACTGCATTCCGGACGTCTTCCTCCCTGCGCTTCTCTCGCCTTGTCTGCTGGTGGTCGTGCTGCCGCTGATCTTAGCTTTCTTGAGCACCGCGTTCGCTGACTCAACGGCAGAGTCGTGTTCGGATACCTCTCCATCATCTGCCACCGCCTTCTCACCCTTCTTCAGCGTCTTTTTCACCGGCGCGCGTCTGCTCTTGGTGCTTGTAGCCCTGGTATCCTTGGCCTTGGCGTGGGGCTGTGTGCCCCTTTTGATGGAGCCACCGCGCTTGCGTTTTGCTTTACCATTGGCCTTGGTCTTCGCTTGTCCGCCCTTACCACCTTTGCCGTTATGTTTGGGTGCAACGTGAGATGTGGGAGCGGCGTTGGAGCTGGATTGCTGGTTCGTCAGGCCGAGTGCCTCAGCGCAGCGATGGGAGCACACTCGGATCTCTAGAACGCCCTCATGAACGGCGTTGGAGCACATATGATGCACCGGGTTCTTGCAGGACGTGCAGGCGGCCACGTTGAGCTCCTCATCGTCGCCTACGAGGCAGTCTGCGAACGCGCACTTGCCTCTCATTGCTTGACTTGACTCACGTGCTTTTGATGTTGTGAAAGCGGTAAGAATGCGCACTCGTACCGTTCGACGAGAACGAAAAACACGTGCGAGGCAGCACGAAAAATATGTGGACCACACTACGTGTTTTTTGATACCGTTTTTTTTTTCGAAAAACGGTGCTACTAAAAGCCTCTATTGTATTGTAAACGCGTTACGCGAGCAGTCTTCTCTACTTGTGTAGGTCGAACATCCGCATGCGTCGGGTTGCTCTCGCTCTCGTGCTATCTCTCATGTTGTGGCTTGGTATCTCTCAGTCGGTAGGCGCGCAGTCTAGGAGTCTGCCAGTGAGGTATCTCCAGCCGGATCGGTCTTGTGCGCAGAGGCGAAGTAGGAAGAGATCAGCGGCTTGTTGAAGTCGGCGACCAGAGGAAAGCGTCTGTAGGTCAGCGTCGAGGACCATTGGGAGTGTCAGTCTCCGCCTGCCTTTCCATCCACCACTGGTGCTAGGACTGAAGTAGTTCAGCATGTATCTGTATGCTGGAATCGTCGGCGGATACGAGTAGCTTTCTTGGTCTTTGTCGGTCGCAGCCAGAGCTGGTTAACCTAAGATATCTAAATACCATGGATTACTATTAAAGCAAATAATAATATTGCAAGTAGCGTTTTCCCGGGAGAATTTCTTCATCCCCAAACGTACCCAAAAGTCTTAAAAAATCCTCAAAAATATTTGGGGACTTTCAATAAAAACTGTCACTCCCCAAAATCTCCATTAAACGCCCCCCAAACTGTCCAAAACAACAAAAAAACTCACATAGTATCAGGGTTACTAAAACGTAGGCTAACCTTTTGGTGTAGTATTCCGGAGGCGCAATAGGGCCCGACCAACGGAGTTAAGCATTCCAGCGACCCGAGCACTGCACTTGCCAGTTAAGAGAATGGCGCCGAAGGGGCGCCCAACCAAGCGTAGCGCGGCCGGTTACTTTAAGCTAGTTTAAGCTAGGGATATAATGGGTCTTAGTAAAGTTATATTCATGCTTCCTATTCTGAGGTTTGACCTTTGGGGAATTTTGGGGATTTGTGCTCGTTTTGGGGATGAAGAAATGGACGCCGTTTTGCCAAAACGGATACAGTCATGCTACTTTTTAAAATATTGGGCGCCTACCGCGGTCTAGTATCTTAGGGGCACGAACACCGTTTACCAGATAGCCGACTAAACCGCAACAAATTCAAATTCAAATTCAAATACAGTTAAACTATTTTAAAATAACATACTTTAAGTAACGTTTTCGCTCAGACATTCATGTTATTTTTGAATTATTTACAACAAATAATTCAGATAAGTCACTTTCTGCTTATTTACGCTGCTAATGAATATAGAAGCGACCTTGTGTTGCTCGCAGAGTAGGAAGCTCAAGAAACGAGTAGTTACGAGCAGGCAGCAAAGGCTACCTGTGAGGCAGTCGGTGTTTTGTGGAATGAGCTCAAAGCTCCCGTTAGTTCTTTCCTGCTCTCTGTAGTCCTTCTTTCCTAACTGCCGGATGTGGTGGTCAACCTCTTTCATAGGACAGCCCCACCACGTGGGAAAACCTCCAGCACTCTGTGCCTTCACAGGATAAATGATCTACGCTCGCACTCCAACGTTGGGATCAATACACATCAATCCTCAACAAATATAATGCATTAACCAAGGGAAATGAACTGGGTAACTAAGGACACCCGAAAAGGGGCGTCGGAAGGGTGCGAGAGGCGATCGAACGGGTCGCGTAACATGAAAGTCGCCCCTTGTGAGTGTTACAGGTAAAAGTTCGTTCACTTTATTCTGGTCAAAAGTTATATCTGAAATATATCATGCACTCCTAAGTTAGTTTTTGTTCTCAACATAGAAATATGTCGCTTTTTCTTTTACTCAACACAGTTTTGAAGCCTGGAGTTTGTCAACAGAGAACAAAACGGAGCATAGGTGGCTTGATGATCTTCTTTGGTTCGGCCGGTTCGGCCAAGAGGCTAAGTGCACTCTACTACAGTGACTATAGGCGTAGTTTGGTAGCGCCCGAGCGGCTTCGGAGAGTAGGGGCAACGATTAGCTTATGAAAACTATGAAGGGCTTCTCATTAACATAAGGGAAAATGGAGGGGTATCTTATTAGTTTTTCTACGATCGTCGCAAGTTTCCTATGCGGGCACACAACCGAGTACTGTAGACTAGCTTTAGTGTACTCCGCAAACATCTTAGTGATTTTCACAATACACTTACTTACTGCTGTTTGCAAACGCGTATGTTAGCTGCTCTATCACTAGCAGATCAAATTAATGACAACATGTACTGTTACCCGGGTAATCCTTACTTTTGAGTACATTTCGCGGACTTCCGAGTAATGAGTAATGTGCTCGGACTTCCGAGTTCGCAAACTTCATTTGCGCTGCGTCAACTTATTCTCTATTAGCTCTCACGCCCGCATAAGTGGATCGATGCGTCACTTTCCCAGATGCATTTACATCGTATCCTCCTCCGGTCTGGTCCAATGTGGCGACGCCGGACGTGGCATCTTTCTTAAGTCATATTATGTGAAATTACTCAGAAGTCAGTGAAGTGTACTCACTATTAAGTAGCACACGTTGTCTAGTCCACAATCCATGTTCGGACCACGGCGTAGCAAGAGTAATCTAGCGCTGCTTGAGAACGCGCCTAGTTTGCCTAGTTCGAAGCGATCATGGTTGGTGTAGAAGAAGCCTTTTGCGTGCAAGTCAGCTTCCGACAAGTGAAAAGAGCTTCAATTCTTTTAGTTCAAGGTAAATGGTTAAAAATTGTCTAGCTCCACAAACATGTAAGCCAGTGTCACAACAAACTAACCAAAAGTTTGTACAGTTAGTGTTTGTGCGAACACTAACTAGCTTCCTCCCACGCTGTAGTCCACCTCCTCGATGATCGCGGTTTCGGTCACGAACTCGTGGAGGTGCCCCTCTGTGCCATCTTATCACTGCCAGCTCGAAAGTTACGCTGCAAAACACCCGGACAGCCTAACATCAAGATAGCCCTTGTTTGCTGCTCTCTAAAGCAATGCTTCTATTGTTGTGAATATTAAGTTGTCTATTCGTCACCGCTCGCGCTCTTTAACCAGGTACACCAGAACTTCGGGTACCTTATACCCCTGCTGGGAAAGATTTTTTTTACGAGGTCCGGGTACCGGCAATGGTTCACAAGTTGTGGAGGTGCCCCTCTGTGCCATCTTCTCACTGCCAGCTCGAAAGTTACGCTGCAAAACATCCGGACAGCCTAAGATCAATGTAGCTGTTTGCTGTTCTCTAAAGCAATGCTTCTATTGTTGTGAATATTAAGTTGTCTATTCGTCACCGCTCGCGCTCTCGTCTCGAGGCTCGCGGAGTCGTCGCCGTAGCCCGTGGTCGATTCCCACACGGTGGCGGCGCTGTAGTCGCCGAGAAGCTGCGAGCAGTTGCTCATCTTCACGGGCGTCGCCACCAGCTCCTTCTCGAAAGCCGTCGAGTCCATCTTGGGCGCGTTCACCTCGAACTCCTGGTCCTCCAGGTAGCAGCACACAAAGTCGTGGAAGCGGTTGTACGCAGCAATACGCTCCGGCTGGGTCATCTTGGCCGAGCGCTTGGCCGTGCCGAAGATCAACTGGCGGACTTCCGCGGGGGTGCTCAGGCACAGATCCCGCGACGAAAACACCAAGCGGAACTTCTTCGGGATCTGGCACGTCTTCAGCGGCTGGATCTTGTCGATCGTCAGCACGGTGCTGTCAGCGGTCGAGTTGCCGCCGTTCGCGAGCTCGCCGGCCGTGTTCACGATGGACGTGACCAGAGGCGTGACGATGTAGATCGGGTCGTCGATGGCGTGGATGAACATGAGCACGGACAGCAGCACGTTCGAGATGACGTTGCTCATGGTACCGAACACGGCCTCCACGCCGGCCATGAGACCGTGGATCACCGCGAAGCCGCCGCTCACCATCAGCACCGTCTCGGCCGTGAACTCGGACGGGTGGTGCGTAATGTGCAGTAGCAGACCGCCGCCCATGTTCTCGGCCGTCTCCTTCGGGTCCTCCTTCATGAGCCCCCAGAGCGACTTGAGGTTCTTGCCGAACTCCTTGAAGAAATTGCCGATCTGCCGGACGCCCACGAGCGGGTCGCGGATCGTGTTGATGATCCACTCGATGGCGTCCGCGATCGTCTGCGCGAGGTGGATGGTCGTGTCGGCCGCGAAGTCCACGACGCCCTTGAGCACCTTTTTGATCTTCTCCTTGAGCGGCAGCTTCTTGAACATCTCGCGCTTCTGCTTGCGCTCGATCTTGAAGTAGTCCCACAGCGTGTTGTTCGGGTGGCTCAGCAGGTAGGCCGACATGGCGGCGTCGGCCGCGTTCGCCTTGAGCTCTTCGTCCGACAGGTCTTCCTGCTCCTCGCTGAAGTCCACCACCACGGGGCACACATTGTAGATGTCGCCGGTGCTGCCGCTCGAGGAAACGTCACTGGACGAGCCGCTAGCAGAGTCCGACGTGCTCTGCGCGGCGCACACGCATGCCAGCAGCAACAGGAGGAAGGTGGAGGGCCACATGAGACCGACGAGGTGAATTGAGTTGTGAGGCAAAGATTTCCGTCTTCATCAAAATGAAACAGCGTCTGACTGCGGAATCGGCAGCAGCGCGAATGGGTGGCCTCAACCCTCAGACAGCTTGTTCTGGAGCGAAGGACCCTCCCCTGTAAGCTTTCAAGCCGCCGGAGACGGCATAAATTCGCACAGCAAAACGCAACCAACCCATCTGACCGCTGTATGTCACAGAGGACCAGCCCTCGCGGTGCAAGTTGCACCATCAATTTGGGCTTCTCCGACGACCCTGGCTCCGAAGGCGAGGCGGGGCCGCGGATTCGCCGTCGGCGCGTGCCCCCGCGCCGTATCGCGATCTTGAGATGGGACCAACAATTCCCGGTGGCCGAACCTGTCCACACGGGATCAGATTTGTAAATTGTGAGCCCATATCGAGGGACCTCACAAGGTGACCTGGAGTCGAGGTCACCTTGTGGTCAACCTCAGGCGGAGTTGACCCCCAACAGGACTGTACCGAGCACCATTTACGCAAAATTACGCATGAAGCTCGAAGAGGACTAATTTAATCAGCTACCGATTAACTCCATTAAATTAATCCTCGTAGGATTGATTAGCAAGAACACCATACACCCCACTCCAAGATGCCAGCTTTCTCATTGGAGCGAAGCACCACGCCTCGAAGATACGGTAGGTTTTGGCCATTGCGGCAATTCGCGCCGTCAACTTGTGCTTTTGCAGGATTTGGCACTTCAATGACGAACAGAAAAATGGGGCGTGAGTGGGGCGAGTGATTTGCCCACCCCAAGTTCGAGCCGAACGGAACGGCAATGCAGACGGCCCTTCGTCGGCTGAAGTTTAGGCTGAACCGGCTCATCCGTTTGAGGTCCACGGTCCAGTGCAAGCTACCACCGTTGGAGCCGATGTCATTGACAGCGGCAGTTTGGATTGAGAAGCATTTGTATAACTTGTTGAGTAATATGCACTCAGGGCTACCGTAGGAATTTTGGTCTACAAAAGCGACTCATTTCACTTCGCTAGAACGGGGAATGAAGATAAATAGGGCAAGCGCCGTTATAGTCTACATGTACGGCACCCCCATGGAATGCAAGAATGCATGTCAGGCATCCATACACTGTACATCGGCGTGCTCAAGCGACGAAGCACTCTTCGGAGTTGCTGGGCCACACACTCACATTGATGCTAAGCAGTGACGAGCGCTGAATGCAATCTGCAAACAATGCATGTACAACAGTACAGTACGCAGTGCGGCTCCGACGACGGAGGTACCTGCACTGTAGACGGACTGGCGTGCACGAACACAAATGTTGCAAAGTGCACATGTACACCCACGGAACCCCCAAACTGTCGATCCGTCACATTTTCTGTTGAATTTCTTTCTTTTTGTTGAATTTCTTTCAGAAAGCCAATTGTATTATTCAGTGCATCACCACATGCTTCCGAATTAAAATCGGGCACGCGGGAACGGAGCTCGCGCGTCAAGGACACGCTTTATTGTTGATCGAGCCCCGCGGGGCGTGGTGCCTCGCCCCAATGAAAGCGCTTTGGATGGGCATACAGTTCGTTTTGGGGGGCCGGCGGTGTATTTTATGCTGGTCGCGGACCATTTTGTGCACGATGGAGACGCAGTGCTATTCGTATTAATTAATCCTCAGCTTCAGCTGGAGCGATCTGCAGCGCGCGCCCCCCACCAGCGGCAAGCAATTGTATCTTGGATGAATCGTCGCATCTCCTCTGGCAAGCAGACGGTTTCTGTCAGACACACGCGCCCGCGCGCCCTGGCTTGCTGGGGCCCACCCGTTCAATCACGCTGGCTCGCTCGGTCTCCTGCGAGCCATCGTCATGGCGTACAGATCGCTCGCGTGAAACAATGCAGGCAGATATTGTAGACCCTTACTGAGCTGGGGTAAGGCCGCATTTGCCAACCCTCCCCCAATAGCAAAAGACCGCCGAAACCATGGTTCAAACGGGCCACGCTGTCGCCGTCGCCTTCGCGCTCAACATCGCTGCCGGCGCCGCCACGATCCTGGGCGGCATGGTCGTCTTCAGCAAGCGCCTCGTGTACCTGGCCAACCCGCTGAGCTTGGCGGTCGCCCTCAGTATTTCGTCGGGTGTCATGATGTTCATCTCGCTCGTCGAGATCTTCGGTGAGTCGGTGCATTTGCTGACCGAGGGTCTTCGCACCGAGGACATGTCGGAGGAGACGGCCACGGGCCACGGCTGGCTCTCGGCCACGGCGTGCTTCGCCATCGGCATCGCCCTCATCTACTTCATCGACATGATCGTGCAGGGCATCGCGCCCGAGCACGAGATGACGGAGATCGGCAACCTGGAGGGCGTCCGCGAGTCCATCGACGAGTACGAGCGCGCCAAG
Organism: Phytophthora pistaciae; assembly: GCA_024679115.1. NCBI lineage: Eukaryota > Oomycota > Peronosporomycetes > Peronosporales > Peronosporaceae > Phytophthora > Phytophthora pistaciae. The sequence continues at coordinate 10,088 of JAIKVE010001785.1, forward strand.
AGCCACGCCAACACGCCCGCAGTAGAGTACATGGAGTCGCAGACGCCCCAGCGCACCACGTACCAGATGAAGATGGACGCGAGCGCCAAGCGCGCCTTGCAGCGCATGGGCGTGCTCAGCGCGCTGGCCATCGGCATCCACAACTTGCCCGAGGGAATCGCCACGTACGTGGGCGCCCTTGAGAACTCGTCCGTCGGCATCTCGCTGGCGGTGGGTATCGGTCTGCACAACATCCCGGAGGGCATCGCCGTCGCCGCCCCCATCTACTTCGCCACGGGCTCGCGCTGGCGCGGCATCATGTGGTGCGCCATC
>JAIKVE010001786.1:0-10397 GCA_024679115.1 Phytophthora pistaciae
GTGAGTCTTCGCTTCGGCGAAGTTTGAGAGTGGCTGGATTGCCAGCCGAGGTGGTGCCGACGGCATCCAGGACGTCCAAGCCGAGAAGATCGACTGCGGAGGCCCGGACACCCAGTGCTGAAGAGGAAGCTGCGCCGTCAGGCGAAGCTGAGACGAGTGCTGAGCCGGAGGTGCCACCAACGACGGAAACTGCTGTGCCGCCGCCAAGTTCGCCCGAGAGGAAGAAGTCTGAGGATGGACAAGGAGGTGGAGCGGGTGCTCAGCCGAGTGCTCGTGTTGGTGAAGGTCCAAGCTTGAGAGAACCTGCTGTGAGTCAGGCGTTGACGCCGCGCAGGTCTGCTGAAGCTTCGACTACGACTTCCCAGCCACAAGGTGCCCACCCGGAGCCAACTGCTGCGGATACCCGCAGTAGCCAAGGCGAGGGTGGCGCACTAAGTGTGCTCGGGAGTCGAGAGATGCAGCTGCGAGCCCAAGGTGCTGCTGGGACTGGGACTGGGACGGGCCCGGTCCAGTTCAACTTTACTCCGGGAGCAGGATACTTTGGCGCGTCTAGTGGTGGCGGAGCCTGGTCAAGCTCACTTTGGCCAGATCAACGTCCCTACCAGAGGCTGAGAGGTGTTCCTGAAGGAGCTGAAGCTGACAGCCGAGCCTTGGCCCAGCTATCTGAGATGTCGGAAGTCGAGATGCTCGCGTACGGCCGAACTCAGTTCGAGATGTGGATGTCTCTGCCCGCCGGAGTCGTGCACCCGGTAGACGTGGCTTACTCGCCATGTCACGGAGGTTACGATCTCTGGGGTTTCATCCGAGCGGCTGCGGCGACGGCCCGACACTTGATGTCTGCGATGCGGTCACCTGCAGCGAGATGGCTGAACGTGTTCCATGCCGAACGGCGACGGATCCCGGTTGTCTCTGACCTGAAGGCAGTACGCGTCGCGCTGAGACTGATGCCACCCATTGCATGCGTCGCTCTGTTGCAGACGATGTTGCATGAAGCTGGTTATGAGTTCCTGAACCAAGTCCCAGTGTGGCACACCCTGCCTGTCGTGGCTGGAGTTCCTGAGTCACAGATTCGGTTCGAGATCGAGCGCATTGCCCGATTCATCGGAGCTGAGCTTGGTGCCTGGAAGGTTGCAGTTGGGTCCACCCCATACTATGTGAGGCAGACTTCAGACCCGCAGCTGATGGCAGCTCAAGCCGCTGAGACTCAAGTCGGATTCCCCTTGGACAAGGACGGTGACGCTATCATGGATGAGGACACTCAGCTTTTCCTGGGTCCCGAAGTCGTGATGCGACTTCAGCTCACTGGTCTCAGACCTCGGAGCCCGGCCTCGAGTGTTGAAGGTGAACCGTCTCGAAAGCGTGCTCTGCTGACAAGGTCTTCTGCTGGAGGTTCCATACCAAGTTATCGAAGTTCCAGTGAAGCTGCCCCGGAGACTGCTCTCGGATTACGCAACGAACAAGTGCCCAGCATGGTTGGCGCAAGCTCTGGTTCTGACATGGTCATCGATGAAGGTGGAAACCTGTCTGGATTAAGTTCCTCGGGTTCCTCCCTGATGTCTACGACTGACTACATGATTGGGACTGGGTCGCACATGCCAATGTCGACGGCGACGGTGATGCGAGGCTCAGCCACGACGATGTCCCGCAGCTCGTTCCCTGGGATGAAGATCTCAGTCACGCCTCAGCTTACTCAAGCCGGCCAAGCGCCAGCCAGAACTGAGCCGAGGACGTACCAGCCTGAGCATCCATCTCAGATACCACTGCCCGGCAGTCCCGAGTCGAAGCGTCCAGCCCCGAAGCAAGCTGAAACCCGACCGACGCAGTCTGCTGGATTCCGATTCCGAGACTCGTACGACGTGAGTACGCCTGCGTTCACGAGGTCGACGACTTCAGACCACCTGGCAGCAGTGGAGCGAGACTATCAGCGAGCTCTCCAGCAGAGTGAAGCTTCTGCTTGGGCCAGGCTTGATGCGGAACAGACTCAACGCAGAGCTCTTGAGGCGAGACTGAGTGCGGCACTAGCCGACAACCAGGTGGAGCAAGCCCGACTGCAGACGGAGTACCAGAAGCTGCAGGCGATCAACGCTCAGATGTCGGCTGCCCAACAGCAAGCCAAGACGGAGCAGCAGAAGCAACTGCAAGCCCTCGAGAAGCTGGCCCAGCGTCGCGCTGCCGAAGAAGCTGAGAAGCGAAAGGCGGACGAAGCGCGAGCACAGCAACTGCTCCAAGTCCAGAAACAGCTGCAAGAGGCTGAGGTTAGGGCTATGCAAGCTGAACAGCGGAAGGCCACGAAGAAAAGGCCGCCGAGATCAGAACCAAGCACGAGCTGGAGCTGCTGAAGCTGAGAGAGAAGCATGCGCAGGCGCAAGCAGAGCACCAGCGAGCTATGGAGGAGCAGGAGGAGAAGACCCGCCAGCTTCTTGCGGCTCAGGAGCAGCACAGTCTGTACCCCGAGCCCGACTCGCGAGCTGCAGGAAGTGTGCCATCACTGGTTACCCCCTCAGTCTCTGCGCCCGCTACATCGACTCGACTCCCCGACGACCCGGTGCTGGCGCAACTGGCCCAGCTCACGAGCGTGATGCAGCAGCTAGTCCAAGCCAACCAAGTCAAGTCTGAGGCAACTGGTGTGGGTCATGGTGCTGGCAGGCCTCGAGGTTCAGCCAAGCACAGTGAACCCAAGTCAAAAGGGACGCCCTGCCTCATGGAAGCCGCCGTTGCCACGATCGCCACACCCAGACGACGTGCAGTCAGGGACGAGCAAGGTCGAAGCATCGCAGAGGGTGGACACTCGATCTGAAGCAGAGTCTAGTCCTACGCGATCAAGCCCAGCTCAGCCCTCTCTTGCTGGAGGCAGTGTGAACGCTCAAGACGCTCGGAGCGAGATAGACCGAGTGTTCAAGGCTGAGCCCACTGACTTTGTGGCCGATCCAATTGCTCGTCTTCAGGAAACGTACGCTCAGTGCCTCCGAGTCGAGATCAGTGAGGACACCGAGGAAGCTACGGTATACTTCCATGAAGGCACTGAGTTGCTGAATGACCTCCGAGACCAGCTTGCAGCTCTCCCGGAGTTGAAGGATCTCAGTCCAAATGCAGACCTCTCAACGGCTAATGTGGGAGAACCAGGCGTTACGACTCCCGAAATGGACGCTCGGGTGCGAACTATTCTGGAGAGACATCACGCCAGTTTTCTCGGGGACGGGAATGCAGTACCGGCCCCTGCTCGTGGTGTTGTCTGTGACTTCGATGTTGGAGATGCGAAGCCCATTGCTCAGAGGTCTCGGCAGGTCCCGACTCACTTGCTCGACAAGGTGTTCGCCTTGATCAAGAAGCTGCTGGAGACTGGACTCATGGAGTATTCGCATTCAGACTGGGCTTCGCCGATTGTCATTGTGATGAAGAAGAACGGTGTGGATATCAGACTGTGCATCGACTACCGACTGGTCAACCAACTGATCAAGCTCTCGCACTACCCTCTGCCTTTGATTGACGATCTGTTGATCGGGTTCGAGGAAGCGATGTGGTTCCTGAGCTTAGACATGGCTAGTGGGTTCTGGGCCGTGCCGATGACACTCCGGGCTAAGCTGATCTCAGCCTTCATCTGCCCGCTGGGGCACTTCCAGTGGAAGCGCATGCCGTTTGGTCTCAAGAACGCCCCGCTGATCTACCAGCAGATGCTCGACAATTGTCTATGGGGCTTCGTTCGACTTCCACCATGCGAAGAGGCTCGAGTTGATCCGGATGTGTTGAAGTTCCTGGGAATCGAGGTGGATGAATCCGCTAAGGAAGAAGAGATTCCACCTTTGTCTGAGGAGACTACCGTGTTCCGGCGAAACATTCCGGCCCCGCCTCAGCTGAGTCCAGTTCTGGGACGAAGCTCCTACATTGATGATATCGCGTTCGGAGCAGAGACCTGGGACCAGATGGGCGAAGTCTTGGACCGGTTGCTTTATCGACTGAGGTACTGGGGAATCTCAGTGAGTTTGCCCAAGAGTGAGTTCGGCAAGAAGTCTATCTCCTACCTCTCGCACGAGATTGGAGCCGAAGGAATCCGAGCTAAGCCAAAGATCGCCAAGGGAGTTAAGGATCTGCCGTATCCGTCGACGCTGAAAGGAGTTCAATCGTTCCTGGGGAGTCTCAACTACTACAACAAGTTTATTGAGGACCTCCCGGTTGTAGCGTCGGTGCTCTACGAGTTGACGGATGAGCAAATCCAAGCTGGACGTGATCTCAGCCGAGCTAAGGAGGCGTTTGAAATCCTGAAGCAGAAGATTGTCTCTACCCCACTGCTCAGACACCCGGACAGGGAGAAGCCGTTTGTGATTATTCTACACGCTAATCCCTGGGCAGTCTGCGCGGTGTTGGGTCAAGAGTACGATGGAGTCATTTTCCCGGTGCGATACACGGGGAGAACCCTGCACGATCAGGAGCTCAGATACCATCCGGCAGAGAAGGAAGTCGTGGCATTGCTCCGAGTTCTCAGAGTCTTCTACCTGATGCTGAGCGGATGTAAGCTGCTGAAGGTCTACACTCGGTATTCTGTTCTGAAGTGGTTGTTCAAGTCTCGATCGCTGCAAGGACGATGTGAGCAGTGGGCTGCACGTCTGTCGCCCTGGCCTCTGGAGGTTCACAAGGTCGAACGTGATGAGGATGGCCTGGCCGCGATCATGGGAGCTGGGATCACCCCGCGTGACCAGTTGGACAAGATCGCAGAGAACCTGATCCCAGACAAGGGACGAGTTGTCCGAGCCCCACCGATTAGCCTAGAGATGCTGGAAGCGGACTACGAGGGATGGCTGCTCAGTTTCGATGGAGCTGCTAAGCTCTCGGATCGCTCTGGTGCCTCCGGTTGCATTCTGTGGAAGCTCCCGTCCTGGGACGTGGTTGAAGCTCGAGGTTTCCACTTCGAAGGTATCACTGTGAATGAAGCTGAGTATCATGGCTTGCTTGAAGGCGTTCGCATGGCGAAGGCGCGCGGCATCTCGGATCTTGTGGTTGTCGGTGACTCTCGGATTGTGATCCAGCAGGCTCAAGGCTTGATTCAGTGTCTAAGCACAGGACTGCAGGTGTTGTTGGCCGAGTTTGAAACGCTTCGCCCAGAGTTCCAACGGCTGCGCCTGGTTCACGTGAAGCGAGAATACAACGCTGCCGCAGACTATCTCACTTCGAAGACCCTGGTGGTTCAAGGTCCGGTTACGATTGAGGACCCGGTTGAGCTGGTTCAGCTCAAACAACTGAATCGGATCCCAGAGAAGCTGATAAAGCTGAACGAACCTGATCCTGCTGAACCGGAGACGGAGCAACCCAGCACCCAAGCAGACGCCGAGGTGGTAGCTGAACCGACTCCGTTGAAAGATGCTGCCAAGCCCCTGTTGCCCAGTGCTAAGATCTTCGTGGTGACTAGGAACCAGGCTCGGGTCAGGGACGCCGAAGTCGCTGAAGCCAGAGACGGCTCCAACCAAGAGGGTGAACCTGACCACGGTGCTGAGCATGCGGTACAAGCGCCAACGTACTCGCCGGAGGCAGCGACGCCTGCCGCGTCGATTGCTGAGCGATGGAGACGTATTCTCGTTCTGCAAAATGTTGAGCCATGGACGAAGAAGCTAAAGGACTATCTGAACGGAGACTTGGGGAACCTCACAGCTACTGAAGCTGAAGATGTGGCGAAGGTGGTGGATCAGTTCACTTTGGATTCGCGAGGAGTTCTGTACTATCTGAGCCGAGCTACTCCGGGACGCCCCAGGGACGCAGCCGGAAATCTGAGATTGGTTGTACCAACGGCGCTGAGGGATGACTTGCTTCAGCTCAGTCACGAGGAATTCCAAGGTGGTCATCAAGGGATCACCAGAACCTTCGAGAGATTGCGCCGTGAGTACTACTGGCCGAGGATGTACGCTGATGTGGAACGCTACGTCAAAGAGTGTGTGGATTGTGTTACGGCTAAGGGAGCTCCACCCAACCCTGGGCCGTCGCCTGGAAACTTTTTGGCGACCAAGCCCTTTGAGGTGGTCTCTATGGATTTCGTTACACATCTGCCCAAGTCCGATCGTGGAAATGTGTTCCTGCTTCTGTTTCAATGTGCGTTCTCCGGCTTCATCATGTGCAAGCCGATGAGTCTGACCACAGCCCAGGATGTCGCTGAAGCCTACATGGAGTGTGTGTTCCAGAGGTTTGGTGCGAGCTCTTCGCTTCGCCATTACCGAGACCCACGTTTCATGAGGGAGGTGTTCGCCAGATTCCGCGAGATGTAGGGAAGTCGGCAACGCGCGACGCTGGCCTACAGGCCTCAGGCAAATGGTCAGCAAGAGCGCTCAGTGCAAACGGTGATCCGAGCTATCCGAGCTTATGTCGCCGAGCCAGACCAGAGCGACCGGGACGACCAAGTGGAGAAGTTGATGTGGGCTCTGAACACGTCCTTCGACGCCACCCGTCTTGATACGCCGTTCTGCTTGGTCCATGGCTGGGACCCTCACAGCATTGTTTCGGCCATGTTAGGACCATCTCCGACGGGCTTGGACCAGAGGACCGCTTATGAGTGGCGCCGCAAGACTCAGCGTGAGTACGAGTACGCCCAAGCCTGGGCCAAGGACTTACAGGCTGAAGCCAAGGTCAAGCGCTCAGCTGCTCAGACGAAAATCTGGGCTGAGCTGTCTGAGAGACTCAAGAAAGGTTTCGAAGTTGGCGATGCTGTGTGGTTATACCTGGCTCGAGTGCAGCCTGGGCTCACGAAGAAGTTCGCTCACCTCTGGCACGGTCCGTTCCGGATTCTGGAGACTTCGGATGACTTCCGCTGCAAGCTGAAGATCGAAGGGACTGGGTACAAGCTGTATCCTTGGGTCCACATAAGTCGACTCAAGCCGCGTGCCCTGTTCCCTGAACGACCTACAGTTGAGATCGAAGTTGCTGAAGATGACGATTTTTGGACGCAGCCCTGCTGCCTGAGGATGCTGAAGAACCCGACGAAGCTCAGAACGTGTACGAAGTGGAGGCCATCCAAGATGTGCGCTGGGTCAAACGGACCCGGACCTCACGCAGAGTCCGAGAGTACTTGGTCAAATGGAAAGACTACCCAGACGCTGAGTGGTTGCCCATGTCTCAGCTGAGTTGTGGAGCTTTGCTGTACGAGTTCAACAAGAGCGCCAAGGCGAAATCACGGTTCCAAGCTTTGCAAGCTGGGGACGAGCCTCCTGAGCCTGATGCTTAGTAGAGGCCCCCCAGCTGTGAACCCGTGTGTGTCGCTGTGACGTTCTGTGTGTGAACTGTTTGTATTGTGTGAATTTACGACTACGCTAAGTGATGTGGAGTATGATGTGGAGTTTCTCGTGGAGCGAGATGACCGAGGACGAGGTGAGCCTTCATCAAAGTGCTGAGATCCGTGAAAGAAGAGACCAAGAAGTGAGATCAAAGTGAGTGGTGAATTAGAAATAATGATGAACGCTTGCTGCCTACGGCTCCTCGTTCTCCTCTTCTTGCGCGGCGTCCAAAGCACGCAGCACCTCCTCCAGCGTATCGTGATCGTACATCGGCGCTGGGATGATTGGGTTTGCCTCCTGTTCGGCTTGGCTCTTGAGCTTGAGCTCTGACGGTACCAGAGTCTGGAACTGCGTCTCTGAGCGGCACGTGGCCCACTGAGTGCGTACCGGTTCTTGATCGTCCAACGTGAAGAGCTGGTCTGCTAGCGAGATCTTGAGTTTCGGGTCACGAAGGATCCAGTGGCACGAATCCTTGGGGACAACCCAGAGTCCAGGCTCATACCAGAGTCGGTCCGAGTAGCCCTTGACCTTCTGGAGCTGTTCGATCAAGTCACGGCGCCGCAGCTCGAACTCCTGGGCACGGTCCTTCCGCTCTCGGTAGACGTTAGCCAGCTCAGGCAGGCCCAGCTCCTTGGCGAGCTGCACGAAGTCAATCTTGGACGGAAACGGATACCAGTGTAGCCGCTCCCAGTAAGCTCGACGCCAGGCACTCATGAAACCGGCGATCACGACGATGGCCTCGCACATCTCGGCAGTGAGCTCAGCGTACGTGTGATACACGAGCGAGCTCACGCGGCCTTCCCACATGTCGTCCCAGGGGTCCGAGCGGAGCAGCTCCAGATACTGCGCGTACTCAATGCGCTTGTGAAGCTGCTCAATCCCAGTCTTGGACGGCATGTACGCTGGAAAACCGACGGTCTGGTGATGCTGCTTCTGGACGCGGATGCCGAAGTGGAACCAGCTACCCCGCTTGGGCGCCTCAATGACGCCGTTGTCAACGCCCGCCTCTCCAGACTCAGCATCGTCGCGCTCTTGGTCAGCCGAAGTCACGGATGCTCCAGAAGCTGTGCACTGACGCTTGGACCCTGAGCCACCGCTGGAAGAAGTTGAGCCTCGCTGGCGCTTGTTACCCGCAGGAGAGTTTGAGAGCGAGTGCTGATGGAGCTGGGAGCCTTAGTTTTGGTGCCGCGGTAGCTCAAGTCGTCGTCATCGTCGTCCGTGTCCTCCGAAGACATCACCGACATGAAAGATGACTCCGAGTCTGCGTCGTTCGTGCTTGGCTGCTTGGGCAGCTCCCGCCAGGGTGCTGGAATCCTGACCATGTCTGGAGCTTGGATCTTGACAGCAGCCGCGTCGAAGTACTTGTCCGGGACGTACTGCATCCACGGGGTGCCGTCCAAAGCCTCCCAGTACATGGCCGAAGCAAACATGTAGATGAGGTGCTTCTTGCCGAACTGGTCATGGAGCATCTGGTCCTTCTGGACTTCGTCCACCGCATCCCAGAACGCCACGCCCGCCAACATGAGTTCTCGGACATCAGCCCATGTGCCATCCCAGCTGAACTGGTTCGGCACGGCCTTCGCTGAGTCCAGATCCGAACGAGCGTTGGGTGACTCCTTCTTGGCATTCTTGCGCTCAGGCTTGAACGAAGTTGGACGGCGAGGCAGAGCAATGCGCTTGGCGAACGGCTTGAGCACTGGTGGCTTGGCCTTCGGTGTGCTGGAGACTGAGCGAGTCAACTCCACAGTCACAGGAGTGGTTGACGGGCTGGGCACTGCACTTGTCTTGACCTTCAGCCCACCAGCGTTTCTCGAACTGCTGGGTGCCAGAGCCTTGGCCAGTGGCAGTGACTTGAGCGCCTTGCGCCGCTGTTTTCCAGATCCAGATGAAGACGACTGGCCGAGCGAGAACATCGGAGGAGTGCCTGAGGGCGTAGCCGGCAGGGACGCGCTGGTCGGAGTCGTGGCAGCTTGAGCAGAGCCTGAAGGCGAAGGAGCTGGAACCGGAGCGCTGGTCGACTGAGCAGCTTGAGACGTGTATGGCTCAGAGTCTTCAAAGTCCAGATCGCGCGCAGAAACTTGGATCGTGGTGCGGTAGCTGGCAGGAGCGGGTTTCCCAGTCCGATACAGCTGCAGCAGCTCGAGCAGCCGACGCCAGTTGCCTTTGATAGCGCTGCCGTTGAACAGGAAGTCACAGAGAGCTCCAGGGTCGAACGCTCTGGAGTCTTGGATCTGCGTCTCGAGATCAGCGATGCGCTCCTGAGCTTCTGTGAGCTCGGACTCGAGCGAGGAGATTTTCTTCGTCGCCTCTTCCAAGTCGTCTTCCGCTTGGATCTTATCGGCACAGTAACGAGACCCCAGTTTGAATGTCTTGTCCAAGTCGTCCTTGAGCTTCTGGATCTCTGCGGCCGCAGTGATGTCAGTGAGCCGGCCTCCAGAGGCCCCAGCCGCAGCTGTCTGAAGTGCCACTGCGTGAGCAGCATGGATGCGTTGCAGCTCAGCCTTATGCGCGTCGCTCTGGCGCTTGAGAGCTTGAGCGAGGAATTGGCTTCTCAGGTCTGTGCTTGCAGTGCTGGAAACCGATGCGCCGCCCGAGCTCTGCTGCTCGAGCGCTTGGATGAACTGCACCGCGCGCTGAAGGTACTGCGTGGTCCGGAAGGTCCGAGACGTGAGCTGGTCCACGCCAAAGCTCTGCGCGAGTGGAATCATCTCTCGATCGAGCGCAGCTCTGATCCGAGGGTCCGTGATGTCGGGAGGCGGAGCTAAGAGAAGCTGCAGCAAGTCGCTGGCAGCATCTCGGCCCATGAGCACGCTCAGGCGCGTAAGCTCAGCCGAAGAGAACTGGGTGACGTCCACCAGACAGCTCAGGCCATCAGGAGCGCACGCCATGAGTGCGCCATCACGCAGGTCTTCAAGCGTGGCTGGCACGACGACTTGCCCCGGAGGTGTGAGCTGATGCCACGGAGTAAGACACGGCTCGTACGGCAGACGCTGACCGGATGGAGTCTGGTAGCGCGATGCCTCAACGGCGTGGAGCAATCCAGAGATGGTGCTGGTCGCTGGCGCACTCTGTGCGACGGCCTGAGCCGTCTGCAGCGCGCTGATGGAAGGCACCGAAGGCGTCGGGCGCAGCATGAGCACCGCGGCG
>JAIKVE010001787.1:0-10394 GCA_024679115.1 Phytophthora pistaciae
CGTCTCGGCCAGCAGCGGCGCCACGTCCGCCGCCAGGTGAGGCGCGACGTCGTCGTGCGCACTCGACCCCTCCATAAGATTCTTTTCTGAGAATGAGGGAGATTTGTAGGGAGTTTTTCCTGAACCTGTCGAGCGGAATGATAAAAACCTGCGTTGCGTCAGATGGCTACACTCCACTTCAACAATGGATCTTCATGTTGATCATGAAACTTTTCACTTACTTACTTGCTGGCTTCTATCAGGTAGCGGGGGAATGGGATTGAGGCCGCACGGCGACGTAGAGAAATCCATCGGCATACGAGAAGTTGCGGTACAGCTCGACGATGGATACGTGCGCCGGAACGGGGATGCCGTGCACCACGAGCTGGAACTTGCTCGCTTCTACTTGGGAGGAAGCGTCGAAAGTGCTGGAAGGGAAGAGATCCGGCAGGAGGTAGCTCAGCATTTCCAGCAATGTCTTCTCACGACCTGAACACACCATACCACCATAAAACAAGGATAAAGTGTCAGTGCCGGGTAAATCTTCCACTTGGCACCTTGACCAGCAGCTCTAACTCACCATCCTGCAGCGGTGCGATGGGCATCTGAATCGCGGGTGTGTTGTCAAGGTGCACCCGCAGCGGCAGATGCCTCAGCGCGGAGGCGTCCACGCCTCCATCTAAGTGCAGCTCCTGTGTGGCTTCCCGATAGCTCTCGTAGTCATCTGCCAAATCAACCCAACAGTTAGCAACAAGCCTTCCCTCCACACCCTCTCACTCCCAACTTCCACCTCCTTACTCTGCGATATACTGGTCCAGATCTGTGTCTGCTGCGCCTCGGGCAGCGCCATGACGGCTTTCGTGGAGCCCATGCGCAGGAACGTGGCCTGCTTGAGGCTGTGCATGAAGTGCGACTCAACGCTCTGCTCGTTGTCGCAGGGCAGCAGCACGTCGCTGGGGAAGCCCAAGAAGTGCACGGTCAGCGCCCACGGCAGGTCGGGGGCTCCGTCGGCCCCGGGTCCGCACAGGAGGTCGCGCAGCAGACCGAAGGGCAGATGCCAATGCAGTGGCACCCCCTTGGCCTCGAACCAGATGGAGGCGCCCTGCATGGCCGACATGGGCGGCGCCGCGTCGCGAAAGTACTCGACGACGTCGCGCGTCTGGGAGACGAGGTAGCTCATGCGGGGGACCATGGCCTACAGAGGGGTAGAGCAGGAAGGTAGAGCAGGAGGGTATATTTCAGTGCAGTGACTTGGGGCAGAGGTACAAGCAGTGGGGCCTCACGTAGAACGGCCGGGGAGCGTGCAGCGTGGTCACTTCATTCGGGTCCAGAGAGAACACGACGGGGATGCGGCCAGCCCACACGCGCTGCTTCAGCGGAACCTCGGGAGCGGCGCCAGAGGAAGGTGTCGACATCGGGTGAGATTTTTTGTCTGTGGCGCCATTTCCCGTATGCAAGCCCGTGTTTTTGCAAGATTAGGCAAGTTAACCCGTTTGTAACCGTTAAAATCACGGTTTGCATGAAGCTGTCTAAAGATGAGTTCGGCGCGGTTTGTGCTGTGCGCGACCATACACCACGTCGCCGCGATCCCCACGTGCGTCAGGAAGTCAAGCCACATGAAGTTGTGTGCTTTGCAGCGGCCGCTAGACTGTCTTACGACAATGCTGATTAACGTCCAGGATGTAGACGTCTACTGGACGTCCCATTATTGTGGTCTCCGTTTGGGGTAAAATGGACTCGCGCTTTTACAAGTTTCGTCAGCGCCACGCTTTGGGCGAAAATTCAGCTGCGAGTTGACCTGGTCAATGCGATGTTCACAGCGTCAGGCCTTGATCTTTCCTCGGTGCATCCAGGCATTGGGGGGAATAAAGTGTTTTCATTGTGTTAATGGGCCAAAGGCATGAGGCATTTGGTTGAGAGCAATGTGCCGAATGGCAGCCCTAAGGGATGGTGGGAGGGTTGAATTTTCGCTATCGCGCCGATGGCCTGAAGCTTGGGCTTGCGCGGGCTCGTGCCGGCCACGGCATCTCCGGTCTGGCCTTCTCATGGCGGAGCACAACGTGTGCCTGCGTGCTGCTTGAGCTCTGCGGGCTAGATCAAGAGTGTGTCGTCTAGCTTGGTCGTTTGTCGATCGCTTGTATGTCTTGCCTGGCAGAGGTTTCTGCCGGCAGATGGCGTATCGAGATTCGTCGTGCCTTCCTTCATTCGGAAAAATAATTATCCACGTGTTCACTTCGTTGCACCGTGGATTAATTTCACACTCCCTCGGCTCTCTAGCAAAGAGTTCAGGCTATAACATTGGCGTACCCAAGATTATTGAGGACAGATCCGGATTGGTGAGGTGGGCCATTTTCACAGACATGCGGAGCTGGGGGGCTATCCCGTCAATGTGTCGTAGAATCCCTGAAAAAATCTACAAATAGAGTTGCAAGTGAGGTTACTACGGCAACGGTGGTCCTTCATGTATTCGCTGGTTGGCACTCGACGGTACCGGTATACCTTTGTCGTACATATTTTGTTTGTAGTTTTGCCGTACAGCAAAAAATCGCGAAGCTGGTGAACTCAAACCTGGTCTTCTCGCGCTGTTTGAACCACATAGCGTTCACAAACGGTTTCTGCAAAGTTACCCTCCCAAATCTGCAAACTGTAGGGCTACAGACAACGACGGATAAATCCGGGACCACTGAATGCCATCCCCCATAGTAAAATGACATGAAATCCCCGTCCGTTTCCACTGTAAAAACACTCTTGACAATACATAAAATACACAAATATGTTCATAAACCACACAACAATCCATATAAAGTACACGAAAGCATATGATATACAAAGACCAAGTATACTGGAAGATTCTGATTGGCTGGAAAGACCCTGTTGTACACTGCACGACTTTGTCCTCCGGATTTTTGTGTCGCCCGGATTTATCCGTCGTTGTCTGTACAAAACCCGAATAAGTTGGTGTTGTCGTGGACTTGTGAAGCAGTCGACGACATCTTACAATCCACGTCTGCCGTCAAGCACATCTTCCGGATTGGTCTTTCGCTTGATCGCTGTCCACCGAGTTCGAGACACTCGAGATCGCCAGAGTCCAATCGTACGTCATTTCCAAACCCTCCGAAGTCAAGCTAGCATCGCGAATTAATTCGACGCTGGCTATGGTCTCTCTACTGAACATTGCTGTCGTCGCGGCTGTCTCCAGCGTCGCCGCGGGAACCGCGGACGCCAGGAAGCTCTCTAGCGGCGTGTGCTACGCCCCGTGGCACCACCCGACCGTCAACTGGGATGTCCTTGCTGGCGACATGAACCAGGTCTCCCAGCACTTCTCCAGCATCCGCACGTACCAAGCTCAATTCAACGGAGTGAACGCCATCAGCATGGCGGCTGCAGCCGGCCTTCACATTGCAGTGGGCGTGCAGCTGACGGACCCTCGTTGGATCGACTCGGAGATCCAGGCAGTCTGCGATGGCTACGCCAAGAACGCGTGGGCAGTTGAAGCCGTCTACGTGGGCAACGAGGACCTCAAGAACGGCAACTTCGGCACGTACTCGGCCGATCAGATCGCTGGCTACATCCGTCGAGTGAAGCAGTGCGTGGGTAACACTCCGGTGGGTTCCGCCCAGCGCATCAACGAGTGGCTTGGCGCTGACAGCGCCTGGACGTTGGCGAATGCTTGCGATGTTATCGGTGTCAACATCCACCCGTTCTTCACGCCGGGCTCGCAGCCTGCCGTCAAGAAGCTGGAGGCTCAGTGGGACCAGATGACGTCCAAGTTCGGCTCGGCCAAGGTCCGCCTGACCGAGACTGGCTGGCCGTACGCTGGTTCGTCCTATGCCGGCAACGTCCCGTCGACTGGCGCCATGACGCAGTTCTTCTACGACTACGTCTACGGATGGTGCCCCGGCAAGAGCCAGTCGTACTGGTTCATGATGTACGACACGACCGTGAGCTACTCGGGCGCCGACTACGAGAAGCACTTCGGTCTCTTCGGCACGGACAAGTCGCAGCACATTAGCCTGCCGTAACTCAAATACCACATGAAACTGGATGCCTAGCAGAAAATAAATGAATGCATCTGTAGATCTTTTCAAAGTTTGCATTATGTTTTTAGCCATTTCTCATCCATCTTTGATCCGACCGAGAAAAAAAATCTAAAAAAAAATACTGAACGACATCGCACACTGAGAAAGCTCGGGGCGTTAGCTAACACTTTGTCGCTTAGATCGATGACGCCTGGAGATGTAAACGAGTCACGCTGCGTTTACAAACGCCACCAAGCAAACCCAAACAGCTGGCGTAAAGTTGTCTGCGGACAGCAAAGCAAAGCACGCAAGCGATCCAGGCCAACCATGGCGTTCGAATCCCTCCGACTCGAAGCTCAAAGGACCAGCAGCAGCGAATGATCGTCTCATTCCGGAAACATCCTTGTACCGCGCAAGACATCGACACTTCACCCAGTCAAGCTACAGTACTCTAGCAGCGATGGTATCTTCACTGACCGCGACCGTTTTCACCGTTGCTGCCGCGTTTGCCGCTGGTTCGGCTGAGGCTCGTCAGCTATCCACGGGAGTGTGCTACGCGCCGTGGCACCACCCGTACGTCAACTGGGACGTCCTCGCCAAGGACATGGCTCAGGTCTCTAAGCACTTCTCCAGCATCCGCACGTACGAGTCTCGATTCAGCGGATTCAACGTGGTCGACGTGGCTGCTGCTGCGAACCTCCACGTCGCTGTCGGCGTGCAGCTCGGCAACCCGCAGAACATTGACGCCGAGATCCAGGCGGTTTGTGACGGCTACGCGCGTAACCCGTGGGCCGTTGAGGCCGTCTACGTCGGCAACGAGGACCTCCAGAACGGCGGCTTTGGCACGTTCTCGGCCGAGCAACTTGCTGGCTACATTCGTCGCGTCAAGAGCTGCGTGGGCAACACGCCGGTGGGTTCCGCCCAGCGTATCAACGAGTGGCTTGGAGCTCCTGGCGCGTGGACGCTCGCGAACGCCTGCGACATCATCGGAGTGAACATCTACCCGTTCTTCACGCCCGGATCGCAGTCGTCTCTGAAGAAGCTGGAGGCTCAGTGGGACCAAATGGTGTCCAAGTTCGGCCCCAACAAGCTGCACCTGACCGAGACGGGCTACCCGTACGCCGGTGAGACGTACTCTGGCAACGTTCCTTCGATCGGCGCGATGACGCAGTACTTCTGGGACTACGTGTACGGCTTTGCTGGCGGCAAGGGTCAGTCGTACTGGTTCATGATGTACGACCAGACGGTGAGCTACTCTGGCGCGGAGTACGAGAAGCACTTTGGCCTCTTCGGCACGGATATGTCGCAGCACATTAGCCTGCCCTAAGCGATCAGGAGTGAAACCAGTGACAAAAGTTTTGACAAGGATGGTTTACATACTTCGAAGTGATAACAAAGTTGCCGAAGTAATTAATTAGCCGTGAACACATTATCCACTTTTTGTCCGCCATACACTATTGTCAGAGCTACAATTGATCTGGTTACTGTAAGTAGTTGAAGTAGTGGTGTACTTAGCACAAATGGAGTATGTAGCTAGTGAAGGAAAGGGGATTATGATGACGCAGGGTTACGAGGCTGAGCGAGATTACGGGTCATACGTACGGAGGATTCCTCGGCGAGGACAATCCGACTATTGGGGTCAAGGACGTTAAAAACTTACGGTCCTTGGCCCCAATTATTAAAAATTTCTTGTTGTGTAGTTTTCTAAACTTTGAAAACAAATGTTGTGAATAGACTACATGTATGGGAAAGAGAAATTTCACCCGGACAATTACTTATAAAAAAATACTCTTACAGAGGGGCAACCAATACAAATTAGAGCCTACTGGTGCCATGAACTAACATGTAAGTTATGATACATATTGTAAAGAAGCGGTAGTGCAAGACGCAGCCTGCAGGTTACGGAGTGGTTCTGATGCTTCTCGGCTTCCACTGAAAGTTAGGAGAGATCAGCGCCTTCTCAAACGCCAGGGACACATCGGCCAGACTTCCTACAAGACCCAGCATAGGTGTCAACATGTCACTCTGCGCAATGATTGTCGTCACATAACCACTATGAGCATCGAACTCGAAGTACACCGAGCCTTTCATCGAGATACGGCGACCGAGCAGTTTTCCCACCAATTTGTGAGTCCTATCACCTTCAACGGCGCCGATCAGGTGCGGGAACAGCTTCTGCAGCGTCTGCTCTGTGATCGTCAGCGTGGTTTTGGTGGCGGTAGTCAGCGAGTTGTCCGAGATCTTCTCCAAGCCTCTGAGATCGACGTCCACGTCGTCGAACCACTGCAAGAACCACCAGCTCCTGATCGCGGCCTCTCGACCAAATCCGTCGTTGCACGCAACATCGGCCGCCATCGCCTTCTCCAAGAAGTCTCGAGCTGGGCGTCTACTTGTGTTTGTGCTGGAGCATCGGGCGACGCTTGTCCTTTTAGCTTGAGACCACGGCGAAAGAGCCACAAGTACTCTACCGCCACGTTCCACATGTTGGCCTTCTTCTGGATCGCCGCGGAGACATCGTTGCGTTTCTCTTCAAGCTCAGCTACTTCGGCACGAAGCTGAACGGTGGAGGTCTCGAGATTCGCCAGCTTGCCGTTCTGCTTCTTTCTGTACCGCCGTTGGCTCTCGCGGCACCTCTTGCGGTGGATATCCTGGCCCAAACGAATCAGCTCCTCAATCCGCGCTTGATCGACGTCAGCCTTCACCGCTGCTGGGGAGGCATCATACTCCACCTCGTGCCGCTTTGGGTCAGAGTTGCCATGGTTCGTCGCTTGCTCTCTTGGTCGCTTGGTCGCTAGCAGCGGGGCTTTCTTCGCTGGAGCCGTTGAGTTGACTCCACGCGTGCTGTAGTACAGTACTGCGGTGTTGCATTGCCACGGGTTCGCAGGCGCTACACCGCGGTGTGCCGACGAAGGCGAGAAGAGACCGTCCTTCAGACTGCTGCACGCATGACTGGCGGTGCTTTTGGCCCCTTCGTCGGTGAAGACGGCCTGGTCGCGCCTGGGGTCCTTCGCGACGGCAGATATGACGCTGTCGCGCATGAGGTGATAGTTAGGTGGGCACAGAGTACTGGTGTTCATAGTTGCAGGAGCCTTGGCTGTAGCCACCTCGGTCGTCGAAGGAGAAATGACACTTTAGCTCGAGCCAACTGAGAATACTGTAGCGAGAAGCCTGGGGTTTGTTTACAGGAAGGAGTGCTGTAATCCCCGGTACATTTTGTAAAAGTATAACTGGTCCTCGACACTCTGAATCTGTATCGAAGAGATACCGTCACCTCCTGCATAAAACATGTGCAATTCGCTCCAGATCCCTAGGTCGGTTTAGTCACGGTGAAAATGGTGACGGTATTGTGTACAGTGAACATGTGATGCTTCGCCAAGCACTTGTCGTTCCCGCAAGCTCAACGACACAGTGTGCTGGCGGGGGCAAATGGAATTCCAACAGCCAATAGCGTCCGATGCTGTCCTTGATTCAGACCTGAACGCTGGCCCGTTGCAGAGATTCTGCAGACTAACCATACTATCGTCTTACGTGGAGTTGATTCACAATTCACAAAATGGGGATCGATTTTACCCCCACGGGTCGATACATGAAATCAAGCATATCTGCGCTCCTCATATGATAAGGGTCATACATGTATAAGGTGCACGCATGAAAACTAGCAGGACCTGGCAGTATGTGGAGCCCACGGCTCGAAAAATCTACGATAGCGGTCGTTTACGGCTGCAGTAGGCGCAATCGACCGCAACGCTTTTATTATAATCGGCCCCCCGTAACTGACTGAAGCTTAGAGTAGCCTTCAATGCGAAGAATATTACTCGACCTCACGCCATCAACAGCAATTCCAGGAAGAGAAAGAGGAGAGTTACGTGACTCAGTTCCGTCATCAGTGCAGTGTCCCGTGGTTAAAGTCCCTTGTTACGTGTACTAACCAGGACGCGGATCCATTTTACCACGCTTGAGATCCATTGCAGGACATGACGCCCTCTCTGTCGCAGAATGTAGTATTTGTGTTAATATCGGGCGTGCCCGGGTTCTCTGGTAGCTCCCAGAGCAGTCGCTCCTGGTTTGAGCTGTATGACACGATAATGAGCTTTTGCTGCGCAGGTCGACAAGCACGTTGGTGTCATCGGCGCGGATAGTGAATGGTCCGACGAAACCCCCTCTACCAAGAATTTACTACAGACCACACAATCAAAGCAGCCTTAGAAAAGGTGCCTACTACGCGGGCCCCCACGCGTAAATACGTGCCTGCCTACTCCAACGCACAGCCACGCATTAATGCTGAGCACTACTCACGATAGCCGTGTATTATGTATAGCCATGAAACTGCCGAGAGTACATGTAGTCTCTGGTCCCAAAGATCGGTCCCCCGTTATCCACAAGTTGTTGCGGACGATAGTCGACAGGCACACTGAAATGCTTGGTCAGACAGCGAAGGGGAATGTAGATATCACACACCCGATTCATCCACTGACGAGGATCATTTCGGAACCTCCGTCCTCCATCACAAGCCAAGCACCAAGGCACCTCCTCTCCGCTCTAATTGCAACATCATGGTTGGGTCCTGGCATGTAGGCGCGCTCGCAATGGCCTCGGTTGTCGTTGGGTTCGTGAACGCAGGAAGACTCTCTACGGGAGTCTGCTACTCACCTTGGCACCACCCCACCGTCAATTGGGACGTGCTTGCTACCGACATGAACCAAGTCTCCCAGTACTTCTCCAGTATCCGCACGTACGAGGCGCAGTACTGTGGCGTGAATGTCGTCGACATGGCTGCGTCCGCTGGCATCCGAGTTGCCGTAGGAGTCCAGCTGCAGAATCCGGGAGGTATCGACGCCGAGATCCAGGCGGTCTGCGATGGCTACGCGCGTAACCCTTGGGCTGTCGAGGCCGTCTACGTCGGCAACGAGGACCTCCAGAACAATGGATTTGGCACGTACTCAGCCGACCAGCTCGTCGGGTTCATCAACCGCGTGCGTAGTTGCGTGGGTAACACCCCCGTCGGTTCGGTGCAGCGCATTAACGAGTGGATGTGGGCTGATGATGCCTGGACGCTGGCCAACGCGGTGGACAACATTGGTGTGAATATCTACCCGTTCTTCACGGAACGCTCGCAGCCTTCGGCGCAGAAATTGCAGGCGCAATGGGACCAAATGACGTCCAAGTTCGGTCCGAACAAGCTCCACCTGACTGAGACGGGCTGGCCGTACGCGGGTGAGAACTACGGCGACAACCACCCGTCCTACGATGGCATGCAGCAGTACCTGAACGACTACGCTGCGTGGTCGGCCGACAAGGGCCAGTCGTACTGGTTCATGATGTACGACACGACCGTGAGCTACTCTGGCGCAGAGTATGAGAAGCACTTCGGCCTCTTTGGCACGGACATGTCCCCGCACGTGAATATTCCTGGCAGTAGCCGAAGGCTTTTACGCGTAGATTGAGTGGGTTAATAACCTACGGGCTGTGTAAATAGAATCCCTGCGGTCCGAATAGAGACTGCATGTGCAACTTCAACCTTTTATATTTTCTGGTGCTAAAATGCCTGCAGACACGCAGACGAGTTAATAGTAACGTGTTGACGATACGCTGTGAAGATCGTCAGCTCGCCCACACAGAGAGAACGTCGCCGCCACCAATGCAAAGTTCTTCTGGTGCTTTGCCATGTTTACCAGGCGCGATTGGTTAGTCCCATGGACATCGTGTAATCAATTTTGATTATCAGCCAAACACTAATCGTGCCATCATCATGACCCGCGCGTTGGTTTCAAGGGCTCACTTTTCGATTTGCTTCATAGCACACACAACGAACAACGAACGACCGGTTCAAAGTCATCTTGGCGATGGATTCAGACAGAGGAGGTGGTGGACCACTTACCCCCGTGATCGGGTACGACGACGGCAAGACGCTGATGGCTCGAGGTCCATTGGCGCTACACGAGCACATGGCTTCGCGTCTGGAGCGGTCGCTGGGCAAGGCGCTGCCCCAAATGGAGGTGCACACGAGCACATGGCTTCGCGTCTGGAGCGGTCGCTGGGCAAGGCGCTGCCCCAAATGGAGGTGCGCTTCAAGGATGTATCCATCTCGGCGGACGTCGTGGTCAAGGACAGGAGCAACCTCGAGGCGCAGCTTCCGACGCTGCCGACCGAGATGATGAAGACGCTGCAGAGCCTCACGGCCAAGCAGCACACGGTGACCAAGCGCATCCTGCGGAGCGTGAGCGGCGTGCTCAAGCCGGGCACCATCACGCTGGTGCTGGGCCAGCCGGGCTCGGGCAAGTCGTCGCTCATGAAGCTGCTCAGCGGGCGCTTCCCCCAGGACAAGAGCGTCTCGATCGAAGGCGCGGTGGAGTACAACGGCACGTCGGCTGCGGAGCTGCGCGCGCGCCTGCCGCA
>JAIKVE010001788.1:0-10393 GCA_024679115.1 Phytophthora pistaciae
TATCGTACCACCAGAATGATTCACGCACTTTCATTGGTGATAAAAGTCGGACTATAAGCCAATGAGACGCGCTGACACTTGCACGTCCCGTCTGACCGACTTCACATGTCAACATGATTGACCAGCAAAGCAAAGCAGGACCTTCAAGATTCAAGACGCAAAATGAGCGTGTAGATTCCTAGGCAAGGTAACTAACTACAGTAGTTGTACGGGTAGAACGAAAAGAGCGACCAGTGGGAAATCTCCATGCAGTCGTGCACTTTCAGCCCTCTTACATCTCCATCACCCACTCCAGAGCGGGTTTCGTCGGTGAAGAAAAGAACTTAGGCAGTCGGCAGTAGCTTGATGCTCAATTTCCGTAGGGCTGATCGCGTTGGGGTGGAATTCATTTCTGAAGACTAGAAACTCGAGCTGACTCATTTGCCATGGTAGCGCAATGCGAGGGGTTCGTCCAGTTTTTTTTTGTTTTGTTTTTGAATTGAGTATCATTGTTGTCACTTAGCTATCCGCTAACGACTAGCGAGGGGTTCGTCCAGGATATCGTTGCGTCAGGAAATCAGAGATCTGAAGATCCCCCACCCCCAGCATATTCTCAAGCGCCTCGTCGGTGCAACCCTCGGGTCGATTTTCGTGCAGGGAAGTCAAGCTACTGATCGCGGTGACTTGGAGATGGTGTCGTGACTTTTTGATCACTTTTCGGGGCGTGAGGCAATAGGGGATACGATTGAAGCCGCGGCGGCAAAGATCGACATCTGCCGAGACGAATTAGACAACAGCGCCAAGAAGAGAAAAAATGTTACTAAACCGATCGGAGGGGTGCATGACAGAAGCAATGGATAACGCTGCAGGTAGAAGCGATATGATGGTCGTGCTGTGTCCACTCTAGTCGACATGAAGGCTGGACCGCTGGAGCGATGCATTGGGCGGCTTACAGCATAGGCTGACTTGTACGGGTTACTCGCGACACCTAGGAAAGCGCACTTAATTGAATGCCTAGTGCATATTACTCTTAATTTTTTCACGTACTAATAGTAATAGTACTAGTAATATGCAAAGATGTTATTAATGAGGTATATATATAATATTTGTGGTTCCATTATAACTATAATATAATACCACCATTTCCGCGATACTACGAGCCGCTGATTACAGTATTCGTGATATCCATGTCATATGCTCTGTGATGAACCATTCGATGGAAACGAAAAACGGTCCGAATCTGTTCTGCAAGTTCCCAAGTTTGCGACCTGCACAAGCGTTCATTAGCATCGATCTTTGTTGATTCAATCAAGTTGGCAAGCTTCAACTATACCGCAGCATTTTTTTTTTATTTGACGCAGCAGTTGAATAAAAATTAATACGCGGTGGTAGTGCCATTAGTGCCTCTGCGCGCTGGGTTACTCTGGCAACGGGTGGATCTCTTCCATCCAGGTCGCTACGTGGTTGAGCGGGTCGGTTTGGTCGAATGATTGTCCTCCCGATTGACGAGAAAACTTTTTAACGACACGCGACATTATCGCAGCCGGGAGATTTCCGTGCAGGAACAACAAGATATCGAAATCGCCTTTCGGTACCTCGACATATTCGGGGATGGCACCAGGGAAATGCGCATGCAGTCAGTAGGCTACATTCAAGTGCCCGTTGAATAGAGCATTCTCTATAGCCTTGCTTGTGCACCCCTCCGATCGATTACGGTGTAGCCACTTAACCACTTCCAAATATCCTTCTGCAGCCGCTAAATTGATCGCGTCGGACGTGCATCCTTCTCGTCGATTAAAAGGCAGCCATTTAACCATATCAAGATGTCCAGCCGATGCAGCGCGGTCCATGGCTTGATCGGAGCATTTATCCGCTCGAACCGAGTGTAGCCATTTAACGACATCAAGGTGTCCAGCTGATGCGGCTTCTTGGATTGCACACGGAGAAGGCTTCGGCTTGCGGTTCGTCTGCAGCCATTCCAGTACGTCTGGTTGGCCGTTAGCAGTTGCCAGGCTCACAAGGTCCCCCAGATCGGTCCACCATTTGCCTTCAGGGGTGGTAGTCTTCCGCTTGCACTTTTGCGTCGACTTGACAAACTCTGGCGAATCGATTTTCTGAAATAGGGACAGAATGTCCACCCGCCCATTCATTACGGCTTCATGGGTCAATCGACCCGCATCACCCTTTTCTGCGTACCAGTTCGGATCCAGCAAAACCTCCACGACCTTCGTGTGACCCTTTCGGACGGCACTGAGCATCGCGTTCCCGGATATATCAACGGCACCTTGGTCCACAAGATATTCCACAACCTTGATATGCCCCCCTGCGGCTGTTACTTGGAGTAGGTGATCAATGTGTCGAGTTTCTTTGAGCTGCTCGCACTGCTTGCGCCCTATTGGATGTTCCACCAACCACTTAACAAGTTCCAAATCGCCGGAAACACACGTCTTCTCCTGCCCTTCGCCCCAGTACGGAAGCCAGATTGTATCGTCGTCCTCGAAGTTTGGGTACAGCTTTAAGATCCGCTTCATCAGCTCCATGTCACCAAAACCAGCCAAATCCTGGAAAGCAGAGGCCGCAACATCTTCATCTTTCTGGAGATATCCCATATCCAGCATCCACTCGATCAACTCCAGCGACGGTGACAACCGGTCGTAGTCCAATTCACACGTAGTTCCGTCAGTAGGAAGGAAACAATCCACCAGATCGAAGTCTCCGGCACTAAGAGCAAATTCAATAATTCGAACTCTTTGGGGGTAGTCAACGGCATGAACCTCGTTCTTGTACAGCCACCGAAGCGCTTCCATTTGCCCATTCTCTGCAGCTTTCAACATCACCGAATTCCCCCAGTGCACCACGTTTTTCCGTCCAGATAAATGATGCTGACAAATAGCTCTCACCTCTTCCTCTTCACAGGTTTTTACCTCTTCGGCTTTAAACAACAAGAGAAACTGCAGCATTTCCAGGTGCCCGTTCTCGGCCGCAACATTCACCACATCAGAAGGAGCTTCACATCCGACGAAGTGCTCGAACAACCACTTGGCGACTGCCAAATCCCCTCGCCCCGCAGCCACTTCCAACGATTTGGCGAATTGCCACCGGTTATAGTGAGTATCTGACCGTGTGGAGAGACCAGGGAGAGGGTGGAGTACTGGCCGAAACGCAACTAGAAGCCCAGATCATATCGAGTAGCTTCACAGATCCGAAATTGCAGGCCTCCCATAGTGGCAGGCAGGGCGTCGGACGGAGAAAACTTACAAGGATGTGGATGCAATCTTCGAGGTTGGATACGAGAGGATACGGCTTTAGAACGAGCTCCAAGCACTTGAGCATGATTTCTGCTCAATGAGGCAAAATAAATAGTGAGGATCGGAGAAATTTGAGATGAGAAGATGGATGTAGGCAAACCGTGAAAGATTGAGACTGATCGCATCGTTTGTATTTTTTTTTACGGATCTACAGTCTTCGTTGTCGTGCGGGCATGCCTGTTATACCGTCTCGTGCAACGGGAGCCCGCCAGAAGCAGGCGAAATCTTCACCTCGGCGTGTCAAAAGCTCATTCCTGAACTCACCAACATGATAACAAGCAAAGCAAAGCAGGACCTTCAAGATTCAAGATGCAAATGAACGGGCTGAGATCAGCTACCGGTTGTTCCATGGGTAAGCCAGCAACTACTGGGACAGCTAGAACCAAAAGTGCGGCCAGTGAAAAATATCGATGCATTCATACAATGTCGGCGTGACTATAGCTCAATCAGACCGCATACCTCTCCATCAGCCATTCCAGAACGTGCTCCTTCTGCGGTGAGATGAACCCAACCTGTTCGATCTCCGTCAGACTGATTGCGTCGATGCAGCCAGATCCATCCGCTTGACGGGTTAATGTCCGCCACACCAGTCTGGACCAACTCGCCTCGTAGGCGCCAAGTCTGAAGTCTCCCTTGCCCGAGGGCTTGAAATCATTTCAATGCGCGACATCTGAAAACTTAGCACCGAAGTGGTCGATAAGCTCGTGAGCCTAAATGTATCGACAGGCTCGTAGTGCTCGAAAAAAAAACACACACACCGGTGACGGATACTCGACTAGTGAAGTACTCTCGCGAGAAATGTCAATCAGTTTTTTTGTTTCACTATTAGCGCCAGTCGGAGTCGATCATGCTGTCATGCGACGGATAATGCTTCTCCAACCAGTTCATGTTGAATGCATCCGTTGTTTTGTAGGTGTATCTGCGGCGCTGGAATTCTGGAGTGCGTATCAGCTCAGGGTAGTGCGCTTGCACGAACAGAATCACATCAAACATGTTCTCCTCGGAGGAACAAGTGAACTTCACTGGAGCAATGTTGGGAAACGCAGCGGCCAGCCAGACAGCAGCTCCAAGGTGGTTCTGAGTGATAGCGTTCTCAATCGCCTTTACGGTGCACCCCTCACTTCTGTTGGAATGTAGCCATTTCAGCATCTTCAAGCTCCCATGTTTCGCTGCTCCGTCCATCGCTGCTGTCGTGCAGCAGGCGCTTGTGTTCGTATGGAGCCACTGTACAACGTCCAAGTGACCGTGAGATGCTGCTCCATCCATCGCCTTTGTCGTGAATCCTTCGCTTCGATTGGAGTGAAGCCACTTTACCACCTCAAGATGGCCGTTTGCCGCAGCGCAATCCATCGCCTCCGTGGTGCAGCCCTCGCTCCTGTCTTCATGCAGCCATTGCACGACGAGAAGGTGCCCGTTCGCTGCTGCGTCGTCCATCGCGTCCGTCGAGTTCCAGCACGAACGCTCCTCTAGCCTGTCGTCCTCAATGTATAAGTTCACAACGTATCTGCCCTCAACTTGTATGTCCTCTACGTATCTGTAGGCACTACCTCGAACCACGTGCTTCAAAGTACTAGATGGCATCCGTGCCTTAGCACCTCGTCTAGACTTCGCTGACTTTGATGCAAACCCAGGCACAGAGCCGACGCATTCAAAGTATTGCAGCAACTTCAGGTTTCCGCGCCTCGCGGCTTCATCTAGCACGGCGTAGTCTGGCACGCGCTCGGATAGCGGGAAGTTTTCCAGCAGCCAATTGACGCACTTCCTGTCATTCTTCGCCACCGCTTCGACCAGCGCGTCCCCGTAGCGATCGACAGCTCTTAAATCTTGTAGACATTGCATCACTTCGATGCTCCCGTGGCCGACCGCACACCATAACAGATCGGAAAGAATTCCATTCCTCACCAACAGTTTACGAACTCCACGCCACATCGGATGCTCAATCATCCACCGCACTACAGCGCAGTGTCCATGGCTACAGGCAGCAACCAGGGCGCTAATCCAGGACCTCTGCCAATCTGTGACGTGCAGGTTGTAGTTTTGTGAAAGTCGCTCCAGCAGATCCAAGCGGCCGGCGCGTGCTACCAAGGGCACCGCGTAAGTGTCCCGATACGTGCATTGCTCGAAAAGGCCAGCATCCAGCATTATTTCGATCGCCTCGACAGACTGCTCATACTGTCCGACGAAGTCCAGCAGAGTGCGGCCTCTAGGCAGAAAGAACTTGGCGAGCTCCATGTCGCCGGTCCGTATCGCTTCTCTGACCGCGTCTTCTGCATAATCTTCGTCGTTCTGTCCAGGAACATTGACGTACAACCAGCGAGCAACATCCTGATGCCCATTCCGAACAGCTTTTGCCATAATAGACGATCGATAGGAGTCACGCCGATCCTTCCAGAGGACAATGTGGGCTGTGCAGGTATAAGGTAGTCTGTCATACTTTATAATGTTGAAATGAGAAACCTTTTTTCATTAAAAAGTGTTTTTATAAAAAAGTGTTTTGGACACGTTACTTAATAAAATTTGAAGACCCAAACAAAAACGTAAAAAAAAAACTGCTTCATGAAAAAAAACGAAAAACTGCAGCAACTCGAGAAAACCTTCGTGACCTCCATGCAGCTTCAAAGCTGCAGCTCCCAGCCCAAGCAATCAGAGTCCGTGCGTCTCCATCAACCACACCAGTCGTGATTCTTCTGCGGTGAGAACAACTCCGCCATACGAGCGTGCTGGAAGATGGTAAGCGCGTCGATGCCGTAACCATAGTACTTGTGCACGAAGAGTACTATGTCAAAGCGGTTCATTTGCCACGCCAGGTTGATATTGGGAGTGCGTCCAGGGTACCGCTGCGTCAGGAAGGCGACAATGTTCAAGTGGCTCATCCACAGAGCGTTCTCAATCGCCTTCGCCGTGCAGCCCTCCGATAGATTTTCGTGCAGCCACTTCACGACGTGAAACTGGCCATTATAAGCTGCCCACTCCATCGCGCCTGTAGTGCATCCCTCATGCCGGTTAGCGTGGAGCCACTGCACGACCTCCAGATCCCCTCTAGCTGCTGCATTATCCATTGCTGTCGTCGTGCACCCCTCTGATCGGTTCAAGTGGAGCCACTTGATCACTTCTAAATGTCCAGATCTCGCTGCTTCATCCATTGCCTTCGTCGTGCAGCCCTCATTCCGATTCGCGCTCAGCCATTCGAGAACTGTCAAATGGCCTCCCTTTGCAGCCAGATCTATCGCGTGACGAGTTTGTCTCCACCACGCACCTACTTCAGACTCGTCGGATCTCGGCCGATTCACCTCGTGAACTTGCGACGGAGACAACGTCTGGAAGAACTGCAACATGTCCACATGACCATTCTCGGCAGCTTCGTCCATCAGATAACTGTCCTCCACGGCTCCAGGATAAGGGACGTTCTTGAGCAGCCACTTCACCAGGGTCAAGTGACCTGCCCCCACAGCTCTCAACAGGGCCTCGCCCTTTTCGTCGCTGAAACCTTCCTGTAAGAGGTACTGCACCACCTCAATATGTCCAGCGTCGGCAGCTACAGAGAGGAGGCTCTCGACGTATCCATCGGTGTTGCTCGCTTCACGCCCCAGTGGATGCTGCAGGAGCAATTGCAGGCGTGACAACTCGCCAAGCTCGCAAGCTTTACTCAGCGCACTCCCAAATGCGAATCTCCATGTCTCCTTGTGCTCGGTGGGGGCAGACGGACACAGAGCGATTATGCGCTCGAGAAAGACAAGATCGCCCCTTTCAGCTAACGCTGCCATCGTCCGGGCGGCTAATTCCTCGTTCTCCTCCAAGAATCCTCCGTCCAGCATCCTTTCGACCACTTGTGGAGCAGCATTTCCGGACGCAAAGTCGAGAATGTTCTTACCCTGCGGGACCATCGCCTCAGCCAGATTGACATTCCCAAAGTTTAGCGCGTACTTGACTACTCGGTCAGTGCAGCTCTGGCTGATCTTGTGCGCCACGTTGTCATACAGCCAACGGACAACGGCAAGTTTTCCATCCGCCGCTGCTTCCATCACGACGTAGTCTCTCCAATGGACTACGTTCGTGCCATCGTTGCCTTGTACTGGAACGCTTTGCGATATTGCCTTGCCATCACCACCAGTACCAACTTTCCTCTTCTTAGCGCTGGCATTTAACTCGTCTCGACAGTTGTCGCTGTTGGCCAGCAAGAACTTGACGACAGGCAGGTGGCCGTTCACTGCCGCGGCTTCAAACGCGTCAGCTGGCGCCTCGCAGCCCGAGAAATGGTCAAACAGCCACTGCACCATCGCCAAGTCGCCACGGTTGGCAGCTACCAGCAAAGATACAATGAACTCCCAATGGTAATAGTGGGGCTCGGAGCGCAGAAAGTTACTGAGAGACCAGCCTGCGGACCTCTTGTCCTTCGACGTGCAGCTGGCTTCCCACAGTAGATCGAGCAGCTTGAGAGACCCCATGGCGCATGCCTGGTGCAGCGATAGCGTTCGTGACGGGCCGACAAAACTGGAAATCTTGCGGCCCACGGAGGTCTGTGAGCGGAAGCTTGGGTGCTGGCGCAGCACTAGTTCAACGGCGGTGAGCATTGGCGTGGCAGTTCTTCTCTCTCTCTTCTTCCTGGAAAATATGAGAATGACTTCCATGCCCAACGGGATAATGGTTAGAGAATCGAAGACAGAAAGGTTTCGATATGGAACTTTCGTTGCGACGTCGTGAAAATAATACTTTCATCAAGTATCAACAACAAGAAAAAGCTTCTAGAGACGGCCATAGTAAACGTTGTTTTTATCACATCAAACAGGAGCCTCAGTTACCCCTTTCAAGTCACGATCGACGCTTACTTGGGGACAGCTTCCGGGTCGAAGTACGGCACTTCGCCATGCGGCGTCACACGCACAGCGTGGCGGTTGCCAGGAAGGTAGTCGAACGTCGCGTAGTGGAATGTGGAGCGGTTGTCCCAAATGGCCACGGCGTTCTTCGTCCAGCGGAAGCGCACCTGGAACTCGTGGCCCTCGGTCACGTGCTGGTACAGAAGTCGCAGCACCGCGTCTATATAATTCACAAATATGTTAGCAAAGCTGCTTTCGTCTCTCATCTCTCGTCAATGTCCAAAGATCCGTACCAGACTCGGCAGCTGACAACTGCACAATGCGCTTGGTGAACGCCGGGTTCACGTAAAGCGAGAGGCGGCCGGTCACCGGGTGCGTGCGCACAACCGGGTGCTCAAACTCGACCGGCGGGCGGCGGATGTTCTGGCCCTTAGCGGCTGCAGCAGTAGCTTGAGGCTGGCAATAGACAAGAAACAAGTTAGAGATACTGTATCCCCGAAGCAGCATGTTGGATCAACAAAATCCCTTACAATGCCCGTGTGAATAGCCGTGAGCCCCGAGATGAACTCCTTCATTGGGGGAGTGAGGCGGTCGTACGCCTCGTAGCCGGACGCCCAGAGCGTGTCGCCGCCGACCGGCGGGTTCGTCAGCACCTTGAAGCTCGTGTAGGACGGCGGCTGGCGCTCGTTGGACACGTCGCTGTGCCAGGCGTTGAACGGGTCGTAGATCTGGCGCTTGAGGAACGCGTCGCTCGTCTCGACCGAGTTCTCGACCACCACGACCTCGTGGTGGCCCTCCGGGTGGCCCAAGTTCTGGTGCACATGCAGCGGGCCGTAGTAGCGTCCGAGCTCCAGCTGCTGCTCCATGGTGATCTCCTGGTCGCGGAAAAAGACGACGCCGCGGTGGGCGATGAGCAGCGCCAGCTCGTCACGCTGCGCGTTCGTGAGCTCATGCAGCTGGATGCCCGACAACTCGGTGCCGATCTTGGGCGCCAAGTGGGTCACGGTCGCGTCCTTGAGCAGGTTCTTGAACGTCGGGTCGGCCTTCAGTCCGCGGTCTTCGTACGGCAGCTCGGGGATCGGGTCGAACTTGGTGGCCGGGTACACGCTCAGCAGCTCCGGGTGCTCGAACTTGGCGTGCTCCACCTCCTGCTTCAAGGCGTTCTTGATGGCCACAGGCTTGGACGAGGAGCTCTGGGCGGGCACCGTCTTGGTCGGTTCGTTCGGGTGTTGCGGGGCCATGATGGTTGATGCGTGAATTGCAAAGTGAGCGATAGAGCTCACCACGTACGTCGACCGGAGACCGGAGTGTGTGTAGAAGGCCCATCACGTCGTGGTTGCATTATTTTGCGGCGGAACGGCGGCCAGGTCAGACGCGTTGGCCGTTCGGACTCACTTCAGACACTCACGTGGGGGATCTGTTAGCTCGGATCCAGGATCGAAATGCTCCAAGCTGTCACATCAACAGGGTGGATGGGTCCTGAGTGGGTCTCTATGACAGGAGCAAATGCTGGGTCTGCGATTTGGTGAGGCTCAGGCCAATGTGCAGCGGAGACCGTGGGGGTGCACCAAGTGGTCCATTATGCCGGTGGTCTCCGCTGTTTAACGGCTGCTTGGTGATTGGGCAGATCGCAGTGGAGCAGGCGGCGAATCACGGCCGGAGGACACGATCACGTATGTTTCCACTTCAACATGGACGATCTGGAGCGGGAAGACATCAGTGCACGTGCACATGTATGCAGCGCCGCTTACATGCTCCACGCAGCGCACACGCATAGGAAGATCACCACCGGTGGGTTGGCACGCGCGCCTGACGACGGTTGCGTCGCTTTCGACTCTCGGTCCGGGCGCGTGGAGCAAATGTATCAGCGCCAAAAGAGGAGATTCGTGTCCGTGCACGCATAGAGCCGAAGAAGGGCTCAAGAGTGCCAAAGTGATAGCCAGAGGGCATCATGCGCGACTAGCACAGTCGAAGTTCAGCTGGCAAAATGGACACTGCATGTATGTAGACAGGACACTTGGACGGCGGCATCTGCCGAGCTGAAATAAACTGTTGTTCCGATGGTGGAGCTGCCTCAAGTTCTGTCTGCCAGCTACGGATAAATAAATGCCTGACAAACGTTGCCTCATTCGAGCCACACCATGACAGCATGCAATGCAATGATGCAATGATTTACGTGTTCGCGTAACCGATTAATGCTGCACCTAGACTCTGTATAGCTAAGTATCAACACAATGTGGTGTGGCACACACGATACCGCACTAAGTACAATACCGGTATGCCTTCCGCATA
>JAIKVE010001789.1:0-10381 GCA_024679115.1 Phytophthora pistaciae
TGCTGCAGCAGCGCCAGTGCAGGGACAAGCTGCGCGCGCTGCGGCAGGTGCGCGAGCGCATGAAGTTCTTCCCGCTGCGGCCGCTGGACAAGCGGAGGGGCGACTGCGACGCCGCCTCGTACTCCATGAAGATCGCCACCAGCCTCATCCTCTCGGGCACGGACGAGTCGCTGGACTGGCAGGCAGAACAAGGAGACGACGAAGGTGACAGCCAACGTCAGACGAAGAACGCACGCCAGAGCGTGGGCATTGACGCGCTCGGGGGGATGGAGATGCTGCTCTTCGCCTTCTTCTCGCGCCGCGAATTGCTGCGCGTCAGCGGCGTCTGCAGGGCGTGGAGGACGCTGGCCAGGGACGATTTGTTCTGGGAGCCTCTGCTGGTCACGCCGCATGAGCGGTACCCGCTGCGTCCGCTGCTCGGACTGGAACGGGACCCGACCCATCGACGGGAGCATATCCCGGCGATCCTGGTGTACATGGTGTACCAGAGACTCAAGCTCGCCCAGGCGGCGTACACGACAGAGTGCAGTGACGACACGTCTAGGACGAACACAACGACGACGACGACTGGAGCTCCGAGGTATAATGGCAGGATTCTGGAGCTGTTCCAGACGCTCAACAGACACGCTCAGGTTGGCGCACTGCCGAGACAGCGGGTTCTTCAACGACCAGGAGATGAAGCAGTGTCCAGTGTGCATTTGGTGTGTGTCAAGTATAACGCGGCTGCGACGGCGCTGAGGACGCAGGAGGATCAGGTAATGACGCGGATGGCTGCCAACTTGAATCTACAGGCGCAGGGAGTGCATCAAGTAGTTGGAGGAGTGTTGGCGGCGCCTGTGGAACAGCAGAATGCAGCGGTGAATGTCCAGAATGGTGCAGGTGCTGCAGATGATGAGGACGTCTACAGCGTGGTGGATGGATTGAATCGATTGACGTTGAGTGCGTGGCTGGCCACGAAGCGTCGAGTGAGCGAGCGCACGTTGCGCTCGCTCTTGCGCCAAATGCTGCTGGCCGTGGATGCTCTAGAGCGGTCCAACTGCGAGCATGTAGACATCTCGCCGGTTAATATTGTCGTGCAGAGCCCGCCACGGAGACACAAGACCGATTCGACCCAAAGCGCCTCAAATGTTGTCGGGACACGGCAGGAAGGAGAGGAAAGCGATGTGGACGAAGCCGATGATAACGATGTGGAGATGCTAGAGACCCATGAGTTGGAGGCCAAGGGTCTGCATGACTATCACTTGCACGCTAGACGGCGCACTCCTTTCTTCCAGCTATTTCTCAGCCGCAGGAATTGCCAGCACACTGGTGGAACACAAGGACGAGTCCTAGACCCGATACTTGTGGAGGATGCGGAGGTGAATCTCGCTGCCCCAGGTATGCTTAATGGTGCTGGTCTGCGTGATATCGAACGACAACACCAGGGTTTAGCTGGAGTGGTTCCAGCTGAGGCTGGTATCGGCATTGCTGTCGGCGGCAACGGTGGTCAGGGAGGTGGTGTGCCTGCAATATTCCGCAACCGACTAGCACTCCCTCACCCCTCCATGGTAAGCTCGGTGATTCAAACTGCAATGACAGTCTGGGCGCGTGGTCGGTTTGCGGATCCAACGACGTCCACAGTCTTGGCTCTGCTACTGCGGTTCCCTGCCAGCTTTTCGAGCGGTCTGCGAGGTTTCCTGGAGTATGCAAAGTACCTCATCATCACCCACTCGGCCACCGCATCCAAACTGCTTCGTCACGACTACCTGCAGCGCCCAGGATCTCAGCTTGATCGCACGTCGTCACGTCACTGGTCCACGACACCGATCAACGACGTCAACGAGTACAAGAGCAAGCTCGTAGCGTACTACGGCAGCTTACCCTCCCGTGTCGAAGGGCTGCTGGACGACCATGCCAGCTCCTCGGTGAGCCCAGTCGTGATCGACGAGCTCATGCCCAGGACGACTTTGGGGATTCAATACTTCGCCAAGGCCCTGGAGGAAGCGAATCTACCCGGAGAACGCTTTGTTAGTGTCGTCGCTCCGTCCTCTGCGTCCTCCTCCTGGGTGCGCAAGCTAGCTCTTACCCAGACGTGTACACTACAGCGATTGGACCTGTCTCGAGCCCGAGTGCCAATGTCGGTGCTACTGCAAGAGCTAGCCGCGCTACCTCGTTTGACGCACCTCCGTCTTCCGCGCCAGATTCTGCGGGACGAAAACCTGGAACACCTCGTGGCCGCGCTGGCGTACTCCGAGCTGCTGCCGCGTCTACGATGCCTCGATGAGAACGTGCGCCAAGCCATGGATCGCATGGAGAAGTCGTACCTCATGCAACTCGACATGGTCACGTTCCTGCTGCAAAAGCCCAGTGCGTCGTCTACCCAGACCCGCGCTGGAGGATAAACAATCTCTGAACAACTAAGTAGTACAAGATGTATGTACCGTAGCCAAACACAAAAGTTAACGTAGACTTCAGAGTGCATTATTCATGTAGACTCGAAACCTTCTTTGGGGATGGATGATGTCTCTCGCTAGTTCTTACGGGACGAACGCTTCGTGAAGAGGTCGACCACAGGGATCTCCTCCAGCTCACGCCGTGAGCACAGATACTCGCCCAGCACGATCGTGATACTCGCCGCCACGAGGTGCACGAGCCACCAGTCCCACATCTTGGGGAGCTCCTGCCATAAAAACCAACAAGACCACGTCAGCTATGAACCTCCTCCTTTTCCAGTAAGCTCCGTTAACCCACTGACCGAATAGAAGCATTGCACCAGGAAGTCGATGAAGTAGAGGGTCACGCCAAAGTCCAGGCACTTCTTGGCGCGCTCCACGAAGAGCGCGAGACACACGGCACTGCACAACGACACAGCAGCAGCCAGAGTGAGCCAAAAGATCATTTAATTGGCATCCAAGAGCTACAGAACACCAACCTGACGAAGCTCGCGGCCACAATGGCGAAGCAGTTCTTAAGCCCTTGAACGGTCACGATCGTCTGCGTGTGGTAGGCGAAGAACTGGTCCAGCGTCACGTGGGCGCCGTGGCAGATGCCCAGCATCAGGCCCTGAGCCACGTAGTGCGAGCACTAAGAACGTTGGATAGCCAGCACGTTAGACGGAGAAAAGGGTACGAATCGATAGTGGAGAGACTGATGCAGTTGAGGCAACGCACCTGCATGCACAACATCTGCAGCAGGATGAGCTTGGGCGCCCACCGCGCGGCGCCGTAGAACTTGGGCATCGTCTTCCTCCTGCGCTGTCTGTTTTTGGTCACCTCTCTAAATGGGTACTTTATCCATGAAAGAGCAATTGGATCCTCTGATATGGGTACCTATTTAAAAAGCGACCCAAATCACGTCCGGTTGACTCAACGTCAACATGGTCGAGCCGCAGAAGCGCAATATGTCGCCCGAGGAGACCAAGGAGCTCCTGCGGCTGCGCTCCGAGCACCAGCGGCGCCACGACGCCACGGAGGACGAGAGCTCAGACAATGAGAGCTATGGGGGTATTGGCGGCTTCAAACGCCGCACGTGGGTGCTCTTCAGCATCATGGGCGGACTCATCTACGGCTACAACGTCAGGTGCGACTAGCTAGATAAAAGCTCGACCAACCAGTGCTAATTCGTAGCTCTTCCGCCGCTTATTCCTCAGCCTGGCAGCCACTTTGCAGTACATGCGGGACGACCTGCAGCTCTCGTCGACGCAGGAGGAGGCTCTGAGCGCCACGGCGACGATCAGCGACGCCTGCTCCATGCTGGTGGGCGGCTGCTTGGCCGACCGCTTCGGACGCAAGGCGACGGCCATGTTCGCGTGCTCGTGCTCCATTGTGGGCGCGTTGCTGGCTGGAGTGGCTAGTACGAGCTTCTCGTGGCTCGTACTGTGGAGACTCTGCTCCGGGGTGGGCAACGGGTTGTCCATACTGCTCATCCCAATGTACATTAGTGAGTGCGTGGACGCAACGAGTCGCGGAGCTTACCTCACGCTCTTCCAGCTCGGGTAAGTGGCAGATGAAGGAGTATTGATGTGGTGTGTGTGACTTATTGCTAACAGTGCTGCTGTATTGTAGAGTGAACTCTGGTGTGGCGGTGCCGTATCTGTTCATGATCGCTGTGAGCGAGAACTGGAGAGCGTGTCTGGCGTTCGGCAGCTTGCCGGCGCTCTACGTGCTCTACAACTTCCATTTCCACTTCCCGGAGAGCATCAAGTGGCTTCGCTGGAAGGAGAATCCGACGACGGATCTGGAAGATGGAGCGACGGACCTCTCGGATGAAGAGAGCGTCGACAGTTCGGGCGCTGCTGCTGTCACTATCAAGCGCTCGAGGAACGGGAACTACCGACGTCCGTCCGAGCAAGATTCTACTGCTGCTTCCCCGTCATCGAGGACTCCTGCGCCTCCCAACCCGCACCTCGAGCTCGTGATCGGCATCTTGCTGGCCTATGTGAATAACTGCGTGGACGCGTCTCTCTTCTACGGGCCGGAGATCATCGCCAAGACCAGCTCGTCGTACTCACGGAGAGATGCCAATATATTTGGGCTGCTCTGTTCGCTCGTGGCCGTGGTGTCGGTGCTTTTCGCTGGACGCTACGTCATCGCGAGGTTCTCACGGCGGCAAGTGTACTTGATCTGCCTTGCCGTCGTCTGCGTCTGCTTCGTTGTGAGCGGTGGAATTTTTGCGCGCTACTCCACCGACGATTTCGCTCGCAGTTCGGCAGCGTCGGCGAGCATCATGATCACCTTCGCCGTGCTCAACGTGTTCGCCGCGGTCGGTCCCAGCATCCTCTTCGTCGTCATCCTCAGCGAGCTGTTTCAAGACAACAGCTACCGAGCGCGGTACATGAGCTACTGCACGTTCACCATGTCGCTCATCTCGCTGCTTGTGAACGGCTCCATGCTGACGCTGTTCGAGTTCTTCGGTACGGCGGCCACGTTCCTCGCCTACGGGGCCACGTACGTCGTATGCCTGGTCTTCTTCTGGGCGTACCTCCCTGAAACAAAGCAGCGTCAACTAGTGTAAGGTTAGCAGAACAAATTCAAGTGTACACAGCCTACGACTGGATAGAGCACAATACACACAGCACACTGCAAGCAAGAGAACGTCAGTAAATATTGTTGGATGAGTGGGGGACGTCACAACATGAGCGCCCTGATCTGTTTTCTTCTATTGGGATCGAACAGCAGCCTGCTGCCGCTTGCGGCCGGGTACTCGGACCCCCGAGTTGCCAATGACACCGTTCGTGGTTGCACCATCCAGGGGGCCGAACTGGATCGCGTACTGCTCCGTACTATGCTGCAGCCGCATGTTCTCCGTCATGAGCCCCGTCAAGTGGTCATTAAGAACCATGATCTTGTCCTCCTTCTCCTGCAATGCAAGTAGCAAGTCCTTAGACCGACGGGATCCAGTCACAGAAGCACTGCTGCTCTTGAGTCCACGTTTACGAAGCGCCTGGAGCTGCATGTCCTTCTCCAAAACCTGGTTCGTCAGGCTTTCCACCTCCTTCACAAGCGCCTTCATGTCGGCCTTCGAGAAGCGACTTTCCTTGAGCTTCGCGTTCGCGTCCTTCAGCTCACGCACGCGGAGCTTAAGCTTCGCACACTTCTCTTCCCACCCACGAGCTTCTTCGGCGCTGGCCTCGCCATTCGGATCCATCGTGGGATTCTCACGCAGCTCCTGGTTCTCCAGTTTCAGCTTCGAGACTTCCTCCCTCATGGTCTCCAGCTGCTTGTAGAACGATCGCTCCTTTTCTCGTTGCTGCCGTTCCGTGTGCTGCTTCATCCCATCGTGGAACGAATGCTCTACCTCGTCCAGCCGCGCCTTTAAGTCGTCGATCTGCTTCTCCTTGCGGTGAATCAGTGCATCCTGGCGAGTCTCGCGGTCTTGATAACTCCGAAGAAGGGACGATATCTCCATAATGGCCCGGTGAAAGGCACTGTCGTCGACGTAGCCACCGCTCGAGGTCGAGCTTTGAGCACCAAATTCAATGTTCAACTTCCTCATCTCGCGACGGAACTGGTCAAGCATCGCTGACTTGGCGTCTTCGAGTTGAGCAATTTGTGATGAAAGCTCCTGCTCTCGCTGCACCGACTGCTCGTAGGCCTCCTCCAGCTCTTTCATTGCTGTCTCTCGGGCGGCAACAGCAGCTTCATCGGACTTCTCTGCCGAGAGCTTGGACTGAGCAACTCGCTTGAGTTGATCGCGGAACTTCGCGTTCTGTTCTTGAAGGGAGGCAACTTCTTCCTCCTTCTCATTCAATTTGTCCTCAATATGAAGCTTCAGCTCCTGCTCAGCGTCTCTGGCACGTTGAAGCTCTTCATCCTTCGCCGCCAACTCAGATTCATGCTGACGTAAGTCTTCCTCGCGTGCAGCCAACTCGTCCTGCGTTTCCTCCAGCTTCATCGTAAGCTGTTCAGATACGTGGAGATGGCCCCTAGCGTTATCCATCTCAGCCGTGTTGTCACGAATCTCCTCGTGTAGACGTTCGATCTCCTCGTGCAGCTGGTCAATCTCCTGGTGAAGGTGGTTCACCTCCTCCATCTTTGAATCCATCTTCTCCAGAGTAGCTGCATTTTCCGCAGCTAGATTATCATACCGCGCTTGCAACGACCGGTACTCTCTCTCCTTCTGCAGCTTCTCGTGCATGGCATTCTGTTCCTTTCCTGTCACAGACTGCTCACTGACTTGGAGCTTGTGCTGAAGTTTCTTCACTGACGCTTCTAGCTCCTCCACCCGCGCTTGTTGCTCCTTTATCTCCGTTGCAGACTGCTCGTTGGCATCAAGCTTGCGCTGCAGTCTGTTTACTGAGGCTTCCAACTCCACCACTTGCTCCATCTTCTCTGTTGCAGACTGCTCACTGGACTCGAGTTTGCGCTGTAGTTTCTTCACTGAGGCTTCCAAATCCTCCACCTCTTCCGTCTTCTTTGCTGCAACCTGTTCACTAGCCTCAAGCTCGCGGCGCAGTTTCCTCACTGAAGCCTCCAGCTCCTTCATCCGCGACCGTTGATCCATCGTTTCTGTCACAGCCTGCTCACTAGCCCTGAGCTTGCGCTGCAGTTCCTTCACCGAGGTTTCCAACTCTTTTACGCGGACTTGATCATGGGAAAGATCACCTGCATGTTCCAAATTCTCAGCAGTAGAGCGATCCTTCACATGACGCGACACTTCCTTTTCTTGATCCAGCTTGGACTGCAAATGACGCGTCATCTCCGTCTCTTGATCGAGCTTGGACTGCAGTTCTGAAATGTCATCTTCCAAGTCAACCAGCTTGTTCTCCTTTTCATTCAACTGAGCCATAATCTCCGTCTTGAACTGTTCATGAGCTGCTTCCAACTCTTTACGCTCAGCTTCAAGGCGTTCGACGTCACCGTGTCTCCACTTTTCCTCCTCGCGCGCTGAAATGGCTTGTTGCATTTCTTCAATTACACGCTCCTGCTCGTCGCGTTCGCGCTGCAAGTGCAGGAGTTCCGAATCAAGCTTCTCAAACTCGGTAGCATTATCCTCAAGTTGTCGCCGAAGCCTGGAAATCTCCTCCTCGAGCTCACGTTTTTCATTCGCCAAGAGCTGCTGCTCCGCGTCCAACTGGGAATCCATGACTGCTTGTAGATGATTAGCCTTGTCACTCTCCTCCTGGACACGCTGGTCCATCTCACGTATCATCTGCTCCAAGCTTAGGGAAATATCCTCCACAGGCTGACCAGCGCGTAAGAACGACGAGCCGTGCTGCTGCATAACCTGTTCCAGCCTATGTTTCTCGTTGAGAAGGGCCTCGATCTCCATGGTCAGTTGCTCGTTTTTGATCTGCAGACACTCGTACTCATACTGCTGAGATCGGAGTTTATCTTCCAGTGACTGAACCGTATCTTGCAAGCTCCGTAGCTGCTGGTGACCTTCGTTCATCTGCGTGTCACGCTGCACAAGCTGAGCCGTTAGTTTTTGTAGTTGCGTTCGGCCATCCTCTGTCGCCATAGCTGCCGACTGCTTCTGTACTTCAATATGCTCCGTCGCCTGTCGCATCACTTCCTGAAGTCGAAGTTCGAGCTCGCGCTTGTCGTTTTCCAGTTGCTGCACAGATGCCTTCCAGTGTTCAATCTCGGTGCGGACCGACGTGATTTGGAACTCCAACGTCGCCTTCTCTGAAGACAGCGCCAACATATTGCGGTTCATCTCCTCCTTCTCCGCGCACAACGAGCGGACCGTGTTTTCGTGGGCCGTCTTCTCCTCGAGATAGCGACCGTGTACTTGCTGAGCTTCGTTCAATCTAGCATCAGCCTCGACGCGGATAGTCTCGATCTGCCCCTGCAGCTCCCGATTTTGTTCTTCCAAGCGCACACGCTCTCTTTGCAAGAGCTCCACTTCTTTCGTACGCTCGTTATCAGGGGACAAGAACTGCTCGATATGCGCGTTCAGCTCGGCGTTCTCCTTGTTCTTCGCTTCAATCTCTTGCAGACGATGCTCGATTTCCCGCTTCAAGGAGTCATTTTCACGCGCGCCTTCGTGCAATTGGTGCTGAAGCTGCTCGCACTCCGTACGCCACTTGTTAAGCTCCTCTCCCCCCGCTACCGACTGCCCCTCGTACATTTGCAGCTTGTTTGCTGCCTCGTCAATATCGGCTCGCAGCTGCTCATTCTCTTGAGTCAACTCGTTGAACTGCTCTTCGACTTGAGCGACGAAGTCGTTATACTGGTTCTCGAATTCAGTCGACTGGGACTTCATCGCTTCGGCATGGGCAGCATCCTTAGCAGCAATCTCCTTCGACACCACCTCCATCTGCTGCTTCGCACGAGCTACTTCCTCCGTCAGCTGCTGCATTCTTTGAGCCTCAGCAACGCGCGATTGCTGCTGCTGTTCGGCTTCCTGGGAGCTCTCCATTAGCCGACCGATCTCCGTGCTCTTGCGTCGATTGATTTCTTTCAGACTCTCCACCTTCGCTCGTAGCTCGATGTTCTCCTGGTTAATCTTGCTGAACTGGTGCTGCAGTTCTTCTTCCACGCGAGACCTCTCGTCCAGCAGCTGCTGCTCGCGTTGCTTCATCGCAGACATGGCTTGCGCCTCAATCTGCGCACGCACCTCGGCGGCTTCCTTCTTGAGCTTTTGGAATTTCGCTGCCTCTTGCTGCAGAGCTTGGCTCAGCTTCTGACGCTCCGCCTCAACCTCGCTACGATATTTGCGCTGATCAGCGTGCTGCTTCTCGAGCTCTTGCGCCATCCTGTCCACGTGCTCCTGTAGCTTGCGGTTTTCGGCCATCAAACGCTCGAGATTTCCCTCGCGCTGCCCCATTTCTTGTCTTCCATGGTTAAGCGCATTCTCCAGCTCGCCCACCTGGTGCTCCTTCTCTTCATACTTGGCCTGCCAAGTCGCCACATCCTGCTCCAGTTCCGTCGCTTTACTGGCAACCGACTCGTAATGCTCACGCAGCTCGTCGATTTGATGTTCCAGAGCCCGCATCTTGTCGGACTGGTGCGCTCCCCGCTGTTTGAGCGTCGTGTTCTCCTGCACAACCACGGAACTGTCATGCTCCATCTTCTGCAACTGCGACTTGAGCGTCTCATTGCTCTTCTGCAACGCAGCAAAGGCGGTGTCGCGCTCCTTCAGCTTATTCTCCACGTCGACACCCGCCTGTCGCAGCATGGCCACCTCGGAGCGTAGCTGCTGGATCTGGTATGTTCCCTGCTTCTTCAGCGACTCAACCTCCTGCGCCGCAAGGTGGTACTTCTCCTCCCACTGCTGCTTCTCCACTTTGTCCGACGCAATCTGCAGCTCCTGCTTCTGAATAGTCTGCAAACGTAAACAATATTTGCAACAATTATCAGTAAATAATTCACCACTGCTTCGCACATCATTTACTAACCTCGCCGAGCTCGCGGATGAGCTCCAGGTTCTGCTGCGCCTCCTCAATCGCCAAGTCCAGCTCTTTGCCCTAACAATTGCGCCCCAAGAGCGTCAGCCTCCTCCGTCTATTAGCTCCTAATACCGCCAACTCAAAGTCCCTCCGCACCTTCCAGCGGTCAATGTGCCTCTTCTGGGACTCAATGACAGCGCCCAGCTCCGCGAACCTCTGGATAATGACCGGCATGAGCGTGTGTTCCTGCTGGTGCTCCTCCTGTTCCTCCAGACGCACAAAAAGACACGCAAAATTGGCTCTAAGTCCTCATAGAAGCCCTCACTTCCCCTCTATCCGCGCTTAAAACCTACCAGAAAGTGCAGGAAGTCGGCGAACGAGCGCACCGCCGCCTTCACCTTACTGGGCGAGTACCTGGCGGGGGATTCCTCCAGTCCGGCGGGCGGCTGGCGGCCTCTGGAGCTCGATAGACGCCGTCGACTGGGTTCGGGCGTGACGCTGAACTCGAAGTTGCCGCTCACCTGCTGCTGCTGCTGCTGCCGCCGCCGACGGGGCGTGGAGAAGCCCGCG
>JAIKVE010001790.1:0-10379 GCA_024679115.1 Phytophthora pistaciae
CCCAGCGACGTGCCCGAGTGGTACCTGGCCGAGATCAACCGGCGCCAGCAGAGCCTCGCGCTGAGCCGCAGCGCGCCGCCCACGCCCGTCCCAATTCCAGTCGCAGCGGTCCCATTTCCAGCCATGCAGCACCAGATTTCGACTCCGACGGCGAGTTTTAAGGCCATCCAGCCGGCGATGGTGCCCATTACCATGGTACCCAATGTGCACAATGGGTCCGTGAAGGCAGTGGCAACAGGGCAAATTGATACCAAGGCATTGGAGGAAAATGTAGCCATGCACTTGTTCACGACCATGAACCTGGACCAATTGGTGGAGACGGAGAAGGTTCAAGTTCCCTATTTGATGCAGGCTTTCCAGGGTTTCAGCGGGGATTTTGGGCTCCCGACCAAGGAGAAATTGATGACGGAGCTGCTGGACAGGTGCTTTGAGCGTGTGAAGGGACAAATGGACGGCTTCTTCAAGAGTGGAGTGGTGCCTGTGAGTCTCTCGATGGATACGACGTCATCTACAAGTGCTGCGGACGGTGTTACTGTGAACTACATGGCCAACTTGGCGAGTTCGGGCAATTTCTCGATGTTTGTGGAGTCCGTGAAGGGTCCGAGTAGCGGGGATGCAGGTGCCGATGCGGAGTGGGCGGCACGGGATGTGGCCCGAGTGGTGAAGAAGATGGCGAGTCCGGTGGCAGGGTGTGTTCTGCCTTGCACGCTACCGCAGAGTAGGCAGACGCGCGAAGCTCTGGAGAAACAGTTCCCAGCGATGTATTTCCACGGGTGCATGCGAGACGGGCTGTTCGCACTTGCACGCCAGATCTTCGTGCCATCTAGTGGAGCCTCAGATACCGACAGGAAGCGCAGTTCGACCCTACCGTTCTCGCAGGATTTACAACAGTTCGCGTTGCAATGCGCGGATTTGGCGTTTTTCCTGCCTGGTCGCCAGGAAAAGTTTTCCTACCTCCGTGATGCTGCCACCAGTGCTGCCGATTTGATGCACGTGACCGTGAGACGACGTTTGACTGTGGAGGACGCGTTTTCCGCCATCTTTCAAGCCGAACCATTTCTTGACGCTGAAAGCATATTGAACCAGTTATTTGCCCCATCTACCGAAGACACGAGCTCCAATGGGTTTCACGCTCACCACCCGGCCAGTATCGCGCATTTGCAGACTCAGTTCACCCGGATTGTGCGCAGTCCGCAGTTCGTCGAGAAGCTGCGAAAGTATTTGGAAGTTCTTCGTCCCGTTCACGAGCTACTATCAAGATTGAGTGAAGATGCCAGTTCGACGACGCTGCCTCTGTCCGACGTTTACTCGACATTTTCCCAGCTGGCTCAGCAGTACGCAGCAAGTGCGTTGCTACAGCCGGACGAGAAAGCAGGCTTACAAGCTCTGGTCCGTCAGCTACAGGGAAATGTGTTGGGTCCGGCACACCTACTGGCGTATCTACTGGATCCCGTTCTCCTTGGCGAGAATTTACCTGTGGACACAAAGGCAGACGCCGAGCAGAAGTTGATGTCTTCCTGTCGTGCTGATGGCTCTCCACTGTCCGATACGGACAAAGAAGCGCTATACATGCAGTACATGGAGTTTAAGAAGGCAGCTTTCAACCAGAAGACCCACAAGGCCGAGACGCTGGTTTTCCGGACATTGAAGGAGCGCAAGAAATCGTCGCTGGAGTTTTGGTTTACGGAGGGCGCGAAGTGGCCTGCGCTGCAGGCGATCGCCTGTCGGATCTTCGTGATGCCAGTGTGTGCATTTAGCTGGACGCGAGTGATTGCTGAGTCGAGTGTGGAGCCGCTGCTCCTCCGTGAGAAGACGGACCCTCTCACGAGCGCCAAACTGACGTATGTACGAGTAAATGCCCGTCAGCTGCAGCTGGCGGAGGCAAGTGGTAGTTTACTCGCCCCTGCCGTGAAGGATCCTCAACTTGAAGACAACGCCAAAGACATCACGGCCAGTATGGTGGTATAACATTACCCGATAATAATATGTGCCACTGAGTTCTCTGATGTTTGGTTCAATGTATACCGCTGGTCTTTGGCTCGTTGTGTAGGCGAAACTTATGGTAGAAATTATCAACTACCTAAACATTTGCGGGGCAGAGAAGAATTGATGAAACTCTAATTGCTTAACGCATAGGACCCGTGGGTCTTGATACCGTAACAGCAGATTACCATTCCCTCTTCAT
This sequence comes from Phytophthora pistaciae, assembly GCA_024679115.1. Lineage (NCBI taxonomy): Eukaryota > Oomycota > Peronosporomycetes > Peronosporales > Peronosporaceae > Phytophthora > Phytophthora pistaciae. Next base: position 2,186 of record JAIKVE010001790.1, read on the forward strand.
CATCGAAGTATATGAACAAGGTTAGTAAATCCCGTATAAGTCCCTACACTAGTCATTCAAATTGGTCTTCCTGATCGCTAACAGTGACAAGTTTTGCCAACCTCGTGGGCATTACTTAGGATTAGGAATTAGAATGATAAGAAAATCTCCCAAACTTAACAACATGAGGGGGCTCTGCAGCACTAACCAGATGCACCATCACACGCATCGCCATAAGCGACCAAGCTGCAAAAAAATGTTGACAGTCTTTTCGGTCTCTACGGAGGAACCTACTAGTGAGAAGTACCTCTGAATTTGGAGTAGCTGGTAGAAGGGCATCAATTCCGGAAACATTGTAGTTATTGCCCGCTCTGCTACAAATCTCAGCGCTTCTTCGGCTACAGAATTGTCAGTTCTTCTTGGCTTCACATCAAACCTGCGCCATTCGACGCAGAATAGCTTGGACTATCATCTGCTGCAATTTCATTGGCTATTAATGTCTGTATTTTGACAAATCGTTGATTGAGTTGAGCACCCCATACAGCTGAGCCATGACCATATCTTGATTTTTGTATGGGCTCCCACGATTTGTATCGAAACATGGGACGGAGGGGGGGCGCTCATTTAATCCACCTGCTGTACGTGCTCACGAGTGGACTTTGTCTCGTTGTTTTATGTATGAATTAGTTAGGGATTTGCAGCTCTACGAAGATAATGTAATATGTCAGGTGTGATAAAACCGCGATGTCCTAATATTCGAACTTAGTATGATGCACATGTCTACTATACAAAACACTACAGCCAGTAATTATACCTTTGTCAAGTCGTAAAATAAGGCTCACATAGCCAATGACATGCAGCGAAGGTGCTCACCGTCCAATATCTCGGCTTCCACCAACTGCATCAAGATAAGCTTGACGTGAATATTCTTCTGCTTGCGTGCTTTATATATGTGTCTAGCATTGATACCCAATAGTTTCTAGCGCAGAAGTGCTAACGGCTCAACTTACCGGGAGGTCCCAAAAAGCTACAGTTGTATTCCGAACCGATTGTTAAATATAAATTGTGCAGAGGTCGATATATGTGTAGAGGTCGGGGTTTATGCCACCAAGTTGCTATAAAAGGGTGATCAATACTTTAGCCAAGATAAAATATATGAAGTTGCATAATGAGGGGGTGAAGTGACCGTTTATTGAGAGTCTGAATAAAGATAAGTTTTCTTAAATCTACAGTTAATGCATATCTATGGTAGGCGTCCAATATACAAATAATACACGTGCGTTTAAGGCACTACGTGTACTCAACGATAGAGGATATTCAGTGCGATCTAGCCATGGTTTCGGCGAGCCCATCGAGAGACTTGGTGTAGAAGGAGGGAGAGCGCAAACAGCACCATTTTGTCAAGGAGGCCCGGCCCGGACGGCCATGTGTGATTCACCATTTCGTCCTGCCGAGCCACCGAGCTCCACTTTCCGTTTTGCTCATTCCCAAATTTGCTACTTTGGCCTCAGTTTCCTCGTCTTCTGCGTCTGCCATGCACTTACTACTGAAGCTGCTGGTCGTGGCCTTCATCGTCTGTCAATCGAGCTCGGCGGTGGGTGCAGCCAAGGCGGGGCCAGTCTCGCACCATGAGGAGCTGTTGCCTCGCGCGCTCTTCTCTGACTTCAACGTCGCTGGTACCAGACTACTCCGAGGCAACGAAGACGTGGATCCGGAGGAACGAGCGCTGATTCCCGTGGCAATCAAACGCTTCGCTGAAAAGGTTAAGCTTTATGCGAAGACGGCAGTGGGCATGTTCCGAGCTGGCGGTCGTGACAAGTACCTCGACCGCGTCTTCATGGACACGTACAAACAGCACCCCACGACGCCTACGCAGTTGGCGAGTGAGGTGCGCGCCATGCAAGATGGGGCTCTGAAAGCCCGCTGGGAGAGGTTCCTCGAGCACTACACGCGTTGGTACAACAAAGCTCTGGAAGAAGGAAGGATTACAGCTCCTGCGCTATGATAGCTACGGCGAGCGAGAAAATGCATAACCGAAGGAATGAATTAGAAGCTACACTTTTGTCTCCTCTGTTTGACCGAGATTACGCCAACTACCTTTTTGTTACAAACTACGTGTACCAGAGTATCGAGCACCTACCGATTGCCATTGTTCAACGCAGTCCAATAGTATCCAGAACTCGTCTTCCCAAAACCGACTCGGACCGGCGGCATAGTGAATGAAATGTACAGTTGCCGCTGCAAGGATAGTCTCCGCTTCTCGTATGTAAAACACTCGGGTATGTGTAGAAACTTTCCGTAGAAAACCTTAGAAACCTTAGTTTGCTGACGATATCCCTGCACTGTGCCGGGCACGCGAAAGATAGAAACTGTTGAAACTCTTCCATGTGACGCCTTAACCGTGATCCCTTGGAAAGAGAAGAAGAGGGGGGTTATGGGGTCCAGTTGCCAACTTAGCACGTAGCCGTCAGAACTCTCGCAGCTCAATGGTCAACAAGTTCAAGCGGTTTTTCAAGTCGCTGGGTGGGAAGAACTCGAACACTCCGTCGGGGTCCTCGAAGGCATCAGCATCTTCCCTGCCCTCGGACACTGGGGGTCAATTCGTTAGCGGTCCCTATGGTTCTTCTTCGTCGGTAGCTTTCCACGCGTCTACATCCAGGAATCTTAGCACAGCGGAACTGGAGGCGCGTCTGGAGACTTCTGGGTCGCTCACGGGGGCAGGGACTCCCGCCCATACACTGGCGATGATAGACGACTACGTGAAGGGAGGCGTCGTGGACTGGCCCGCGCTGTTGTCCAGGATCCCCAAGCTTGTAGCGGAGTGCACCACGTGCTCTAGTCCAGCCACGAAGCGCAACGCGAATAAAGTCCCAGGAGACTTTGCAGATCTCCTCGCTCTGCTGCAGCAAATGGCCGGACGCGAGAACCAGGAACAAGTGCGACAGTTCTATGCCGGCAAAGAGGCCTTCCCCAGTAGTAATGGTACGTACTCGGCAGTCATTTGTGAAGGATCCACTGCGTACTTACTCATTTTCTCTTGGTGTAGCTTCGCCGAGTTGGAATCAACGGCGCAAGCTCTTCCGCCAATGTCGTCGTGGACTGCTGCTCTGCTGGAAGTTTGTGGTTGCTCGACTGAACGACGAGAAGGCGACGCTGCCAACGGAGACGCGCAACATGTACTTCCAGCTCATCGGGAGCATCATGGAGCGCGTGGAGTTCCACTTGCCAGGCGGGGGCTTCGAGGCCGACACCCCCATGAACACGAGAACCAAGACGCCAAAGTCGACCGGGAATACAAACGGAGGTGGAATGGGGTGGCTTGCAAACTCGCCCACTGCAACAGTCAACGGTATGGACTACAGCGATGAGAACCGCGGCCACGACGACTATGAAAACTCGGAAAACGCCGGCGCGTACACCAACAAACCCCACGGCAGCAGCGACGACAGCGCGGACGGCGAGCGAGACTTGTATCTGTACCGCTGTCTGCTGATCGCAACCTTCAAGTACGCGGTCGAGAACCTGGAGGCTGCGCGACTCAAGCAGCGCGCATACATTTCTCTGGTTGAAACCAGGTTCTACGCGCGGGTGTTCGCCGTCTGCTACTTCCGCGTGCCGGTGCTGCAGAGCGCGATGCTGGAGCAGATTTTCAATGCGTACCGTGACAAGGAATGGATCAGTTTGAACGCCCACGACTCGCGCGTCGAGGACCTGACAGAAGAGAACGCGGAGGCCGAGATGTCGCCCAAATACTCCGGACGACACCCCTCGACATCTCGACCCTGGAATGGCAACACCTTTGCTGGTTCTCTGCTCAGGTGGACGGAGTACGGCGGGTACATCTTGGCCGAGGAGGGGAGCGGGAACGGAACCAGCACGGCCAAGGTCACGAGTCGCTACAACAACAAACACTATGGAGCTGGAGCGTCAGCGCTACGCAGCGACGAAGAAGAGTTCATAAGACAGAACCCGACGCTCTTCAAATGGACGCGCTTCTCGCCGTACCTTGGACCATACCCGGACTCGGACATCTTCCGCATGGCCGACGCGACGCGCAACTGCTGGCTGCAGAGATTGAGTCACGACGGCGAGTTCTTCTCCAAGTTCATGGGGTTCGTGTGTCTCCACGCGGCCAACACAGCGCTAGGCAGCGACGTTGCGTGGACTTGTCTGCCAGGCTACACGCTCCTGATTCGAGTCTCGCTCCTGCTGCTGAAGGAAGCGTGCTGGGCCAAGTGGCTGTACGTGAGAGACACCTCTGGTCCGCTGCCTTCGTCCTCCATGGAAATTGAGCCGGGAAGTCAGGAAGAAGAGCGCTTACCCTTTGAGCTCGACTCGATCCGCGCCATCCGTACGGTGCTGGACAACGTGGTTCAGCTTCTGCGTAACAACCAGTTGCTGGAGAGCTGCGTGCTGGCCATGTACGAATGCACCAACGTGCTCCACGCCCGCAGCGTCGAAGTGTGCTTGACGCGCTTCGAAGAGTGGTTCAGCGCCACGGCCATGCTGACCGAGATAGGAGGCGCAGACACACGTCGAGGCAGCGGCATGATGGTCTATCGCCTGCCGCCGGGATTCCGCGGCCAGACGTTCGCCACGGGCATGCGCTTCATGCTCTCGAGCGAGAACTGTGAGATCCTCGCCAGCACGCTGCTCTTCCTGTACCACCGCATGGACTACTTCGAAGGCGAGTTGAGACAGAGTATCCTCAAGGCGCTCGTGCAGCGACACATGCTCTTCTTCCTCCACTGGAACGCCGACGTCCGCACGAAATACCACCACCTGCTCGTGTACCGCGTCGTGCGAGCCAACCGGTTCGTCCTGGACTCGCCCATGGACCGCCTGCTCATCGGGCGCTGCGCTATCTCGTCTCTTGAGTTAAGTAGGTCCCACGACGACAACAGCGACGAAGACGACGACGGCTACGGACACGCTCACCACGGTAGAGATCACCGCTTCCACGACACTGCGTGCAATCCAACCATGACGGCCGCCGACCTCAATGTCCTCCGGACGGAGCAGGCGCTGTGGAGAGCCTTTGACGCCTGCCTGGCCGTCATCGTATCGCAAGAGCGTCGCTACGCTCGTGAGGGCAACCGCAAGTTCCAGACCGAGCAGCTCGCAGCTCGCAACCGCGCGCTGGCCTTCCGCACCTTGAACCGCAACACGACCGAAGACTCGAACGCAGCCGCCACCACGAGTGTGAACGAGGGACTTCCAGGCGGCAAACCGTGCCATGAGGTGGAGTTGCTGGACGCCGAACTGCGCCGAGAGCCGCCCTACTACTTGCGGTATCTTCCTGGGGACGAGCTGGCCATGCTGGACGATCTGCGCAGACTCGCCAGCTCGGTCAAGTACCCGCACCACCTCCAGGTCTACGCCGCACATTCACTTCGCTGCTACTCGGACCTCCTGAAGCAGTATTATCGCGAGCTCGACAGCACGGGCAGCGTAGAACCCCCACCGCTCGGGTTCTTCTGAGCTCTGTCTCGATCAACATTGTGCATGTCTCCATGTGTGTTCGTAAGTACCCGTGCGTATTGATCAACGACTTCACGAATTTTAGGCTAAGAAATAAATTTCATGAATAGCGAAAGGTGTTCGCATGCTGGAGAACGATCCTGTTCGTCTGTGTGGCTTCCCGTCGCTTAGTAATCGCGAAATTTGGGGGTAAAGCTGCTACGGAGGCCATTTAGTTTGCTGCTCTCTTATGGTGTTGCATCGCGTTGCTTAGATCCGAAGCTTGCAGAAGTCGCCAACGCTTTGAGTAGTCAACCTCATCCTGCGAGTGTCTGCTGGACTCGCGTAAGCCTTCGATCTCCAGCGACTGTGCGTATGGCAGACGTCCAGCCGGCTGCAGGGTCTGTAGCGACGCCACAGGAGATACATCAACGGAGGAGCCACCGCTTGCAGTCGACGAGAAAGAGAATTCCAACGCAGAGGGACCGAAGCGAGGCGACGATCTACCCAGTGATTGAGTCTGTTGCTGGCACCGAAGCTCCAGGCTCGAGAGTTGGCTCTTTAGTTCTTCAACTTTGGATATCCAGTCGCCGACTTCTTGTTGGCTTTGCTGCAGACTTTCACGCAGTGTTGTCACTTCTTCTTCGGCGGTTTGAGCACGCACGGTAACCTCTTCGATCACCCGCTCACTAGCCTCGAGTCGTCTGTGCAATGCAGCGGACTGCACAACTTCAGCCTTCTTGGAGTCCAGTTTCCGTTCGTGCGCAACTCGGTTCGCCTCCTTTTGTACGGCGTCGATTTTCTCTTGAAGGTGCACTTCACATCGCCGTAGCTCTGCCACGTGCTTCTCCTCCATAGCATGAAGCTCCGCCTTGAGCCGCACCGTCTCCAATGAAAGCTTCTGTTCACGTTCTTCACATCCTGCGAGCCTTTTGGTTAAATCCGCATTCTTCTTTCCTTCATCTTGAACGCGAGCTTCGAGCTTGCACTTGTCGTTCTGGAGATCGTAGTACGACGTGCACATCGATACCGCGACTGCACCCTTGGACAGCGCAGCCCCCGCCGACGCAGCGGCAATAGAGGCAGTATTCATAGTGTTCTGTTGATTCATTCGCCAGTGAGTCCACTTGCCCCACATACCGCAGGCAGGCACAAAGTGCTCAGCTTCGTTCTTGGAACAGAAGAAGCACTTGCCCGGCTTGAACGAAGGAAGCACTGACACCATTTTCCGATCCGAGGTGTCGTCCGTACTAACCAAGCTACATTCTTCTTTGGGTGGTGCTTCCGCGGAAGTCGTAGGCTTTACAGCAACAGGGTCTGACTTGCTCGATATAGTCGTTTCCTTCTTCTTTTCCGCGGTGCGAGGCTCCTTCAAATTATCTCTCTTCTGCTTCTTCTCAACGGCAGAGACAACGGTTGAGGTCTTCTTGAGAGTCGCCACTTTTTGTGCCGGGGCTACTGCTACTTTTTCCGCCACCTGTGGTCCCATTGATTCGATCGCTGTCGCTGTCGGGACCCGTGCTGATAAAATCTCAGGGTCGAAGCCAGCCGTGTACTCGGATACGATTCGAACGAGCAGGGGGTACTCCCTCTCCATACCCGCCTGCAGCTGAGGGTACAGGAAGCACGATCGGGTCAGGAACGACACGAGCTCTCTCCATGCGCACACGAACCAGCTAAACACGCCCATGGCAATCACGACAGAGGCCAATAAGAGACCATACCCCACACTGTGAGCCGAGAAAATAATCCACGATGCCGGCATCGCCAGCGACATCACCCACAGCAAGAAAGCACCAACAACCGGTACCACCAGCAGCCACCGAAGCCGCCGCGTCATCACCAGCAGGAACACAGTCACACCAGCGCAGTGGCTGAACCACGCCCACCCAGTGGCTTCATCCACGAACTTGAGCGTGTCAGGGAGTGATGTCCAGCCACCCAACGTGAAGGCCCCCCACAGTATCACAGCGACGACGAAAGACGCCGTGCTGTTGGTGTTCGCCGCCATTAAGCCGCGCAGTGACAACGTGTGCAGCAACAGCCAGCCGTCGTCCTCCCCGCCCTGCAGCAAAGCTTCACCTCCCGCCGACGTGCACGCCACAGCGAGCGTGATACTTTCCCGTCTTAACCGTCGACGCAGCGCGAACCGTTCTCTTGAATTGTACTCCGAGTAGTACGCGATGGTGTTGAAGACCCAGACCATGGGCACCAAGAAGAAGATGCCCAGCACGCCCTCCGCCCTCCTGGACGGCGGTCGAACCACGAAAGTGAGCGCCGCATAGACTGCAGCAGTCGCCCAGCTGCCGTAGAACGACGACACGTAGCCCAGCGGCGTCACCTTTGGGATCGTGTAGAACGATAGCCCGAAAGTCACGAACATCGCGTCCTACCGCACAAAAAATAAATAAATAAAGTAGACATCTCTAGAAAATTAAAAAAAAACTCGTACCCATTGGCAGAGACTTGGTCGCTGCAGAGCGTACAGTAGCAGCGTGGGGATACCGCTAGCCACGGACACGAGGAGCATCGTCTGCTCCCTAGCTCGGACCAGGTCCCACCGCACCAGCAGGAACATGGCAACTTGAAGCATCTAATATAAAATCACAGAGTCCACGTTAGCCATCAGTAGTATAGGAATATATATTATAAATTATAGGAACCCCCACCGCTATCAACACCCGCGTCGGCACTGTCACCAGCAGGTTCTCCACCGGGTAGTCGAGCCCATCAGCCAGTGCGAATAAAATCTGAG
>JAIKVE010001791.1:0-10378 GCA_024679115.1 Phytophthora pistaciae
AGCGCCGCGAGCAGAACCGCGCGTTGCGCAACGAGATGCGCGCGCTGCAGAGCCGCGTGGACACGGCCGTGGCCACCAGCCACAGCTTCGAGCAGCGGCTGCTGGTCGTGGTGCAGGAGAAGCAGCAGAGCGCGCAGGAGATGGAGGCGCAGCTCGCCCACTACAAGAAGAAGCTGCACGAGAAGCGCGCGCAGAACAAGTACCTGACGCAGGCGCTCGTGAGGCTGCAGGAGCAGAGGCAGAAGTCCTCGGACAGCAGCAGCGGCTACGGCAGCCCCGTGACGACAGTGAGCTCGAGGAGCTCCAGGGCGACGATGACGCCCGTGACGACAGCTACGACGGAGGTGAAGGACACGACGATGGCGTCGCCGGTCTCGCCGGCGATGAGTGTGGAGAGTGTGGGTACTATTAAGCCCGTGGAGGTGCCGGCGCCGGCACAGCAGCGACGTGTGCGGAAGAGGGAGATGGGACTGACGCTTCCTGAGGAGATTAAGGCGGCGGCGGCGAACGTGACGACGTCGAGCAGGATGTACAAGAGCAAGCGGATGGGGTCGTCTCGAGCGGGCACGTCCCCAACGTCCTCGTCGCCGGAGATTTCTCCGCGGTCGGCGAGGTCGGCACCGTACAAGCGCGCGCCGTCGGTCGCGACCACGACACCGACTGCTTCGGATGGGAACAGTTTCAACAGCAACAGCAGCAGTGGAAGTCTTCGGAGTATGCGCAGTCTGCGTCACGTGACTGGACGAAGGATAAGCAGCAGGAACAGCAGTGACAGCGACAACATTGACGTTAGCCCCAGGACAAGTGCAGGACATCTCCGAGCAAGCCCCACCGGACGACTGGAGCGTGAACTGAGTGGATTACGACGAAAACTGGACTCATGCATGGCAGATGCAGCGGCGCGGTGGTAGATGACGAGCGAGATTGGATGCCATGTGAAATGGAGCACTTGGCGTGGCTTTGAGTCGGCGTTTACTGAGAGGCACTCATTTCTGCCTCTTGGTAGTGGTGTTTCGACTTCAGGCTGAAGTTTTGGTAAAGCTGCACGCTTCGGGACTCATTACTCCCGATTGGCTAGCAGCACCAAACCGGAACGACGCCATCGTGCCTTGACCGAGCATTGGAAGCAGGCCTTCGCTAGCTACGGAGTGGGACTTGATGCTTATGGATTTCATATCAAGCAGCATGGAGATTGACAAGAGCAACGCATGACCGGTGGTGTGGGGAGATGAAGGCTCATTACCCTTCTTTTCTCTCGACGAGGTTGGACCAAGGCAAACTTCAGAGACTCATTACTCTCTGTTGAACGCTATTCTGTGGATCATCGCTCGTTGAAGGCTTTCGAGTGTGGTGTTATCGAAGCTCAGCAGGCCTTACTTGGAGACGCGTCAGCAGGCTCAGCTGATCGGGGCTCATTACCCCCGTTGAAGCTGCAGATCCTGGCGTGCTTCGTGTGAGTTGCAGGTGTGGTGCGCTTCTGTAGTTGTTGTCGAGGACTCATTACTCCTTGTCGATCTCTATGGCTGCCACCACGCCCGCGTTCTGCTGTGGTTTGATACGTACGCTTGGAGACTTTCACGTGGGACGTCCGTGGATTTGGTTTCTACTTTGGACTCACCACCAACGACTCGAGCTCTGCTATCTCTCATGACGCGCCAAGACTATTACGACTTCGATCGATTCCGGACCACTTCCTGATGATCAAGCTTACAAGGGACCAGCAAGGTGACAGCGCAGCGCTAGTGCTACGAGTATGTGTAGATAGTATCGCGAAAGACAAACAGTCAGGGGTATTTATTCAACCAGTAATGGGATAAAACGTTTTCTTTCAAGTGTTCGCCCGCGTTCAGAGATACCGTATCCATTCACATCGAGTTGAAGTTGTTGATGCATCCTTGGCCGAAAACTAACGCACAGGTTATCTACCACGTTCATTTCAAAGGTTACGTGTATCCAGGCGTTAGTCTATCGTTCCTACAGTCGCTAACGTGTTCTTTTACTTCCACTCGACACCGGATCCTTCTCCGTCCTCGTTCGGGCGGTCCTCATCCTCGAGGTATTCCATGAGCTCGCTGGTGCCGAACTTGTCCATGTACTCGTCCTCGCTCATGTCGCCGTAGACGCTGTGCTTGTCGTCCACCATGTTCTCCCAGTGGTCCTCGAGCGCCAGGATCCGCCTCGTGTCGGCGCGCATGAGGTGCACCACGATGTTGTTGCAGTCTGCGATCATCCAGTCGTCGCAGTCGCGGCCCTCCACGGCGTAGTCGAAGTCGTCGACGATCTCCCGGGCCTTCATGGACTTGATGAGCAGGTCGGCCATGCGGCGCATGTGAGCCTGGGACCTTCCAGTGGCGAACACCATAAAGTCGGCCAGACTGCTCTTGCCGGCCAGGTCCACCGTGTACACGTCGATGGCCTTCTCGCGCTCCAGCGCCTCCTTGACCTCGTCGATGGTCAGGTAGGTCTGCGCAATGGGCGGGATGATGTCTGCGTGGCGGTTGCCGGCCTCGGGGGCCTGCCACTCCACGTCCTCCGGGGACTGCTCCAGCTGGGCGTCGCCCTCGTCGCCTTCGGGGAAGTTGCGGGGCGCGTCCAGGTCGCAGTAGAGCGACACGAGCTCGTCGTAGGCCTTGGCGGCGTCCAGCGCCGTCCAGTAGTCGCCGCCGCTGATCACGTGGCCCTCGAGCTCGAGCTCGGCGCTGTACTTCTTCACCTTGGAGAGATCGGAAGAGGAACACCACGCCCAAGTACTGGGGCGCCTCAGTGTCGGCAATAGTCTCAGAGCCGGACTCGGTCTCAGTCTCTCCGCCTTCGTTGTCATTGGGAGTCTGCGAGAAGTGGCGCACGCTCGAGATCTGCAGCGGGCGGGCGATGAGCTGCACGCGTTGGTGGAGAATGGAGCGAGGCGCGAAGACGCGCGGGGCACGCGCAGGCGCTGAAGCTGCAGATGCAGCGGCGCGGAGAGCGCGGCGGACGAGCTGCGACCTCATGTTGATGATCCTACTTTATCTAAATTGTGCACTGGTGGTGAGGAGACGGGAGAGTTGACTGGGGAATTGTATGGGTGATTAGGGTATACACAAAATTATAGTCCTGGTTGTTGCAGTTACATAAGGCTGTCATTGTCAAATTTGCGTTGTGCCAGTTGATGAGACCTTCCTCGTTGATGCGCACGCACTCTAAGGCTTCTAGGAATGGACTGGCCCGTTGGCTGGGCGTGACCAAGATGCAGAAGTTCTTCTCATGCTAAAGGGATCTGGTGCGTAACTCGGAAATCTGTCCAGCGATTTAGGCGATCACGTCGGCCACCGAGATGGAAAATACTAACTGCCACTTTTGCTTTCGACAGCTCGCAAATGCCAAGCAATCCACGCGAGCGGCAAGTGCCCGCTACGCCACGGTGATGGCGCTGTTCAAGCAACTGGAGCAGCCACATATTTTAGCGATCGTGTCGTCAATACCTTCGAACTTCAGCACAAGCTGAAGGCTTCTGAAGAACGCCACGACACGATCGTTCGCTTCACTTCTCGCAGCTTCGGCGTCCAGCTCCTTTTGCTCATCAGCGCTTGGGGCGAGGCGTTTTTGACGGAGCTTACGCACCGCTGTGCCAACGTCGCCTGCGTCCGAAGGATACATTTTGGCGGAGGATCGATGGAGCTGCGGCGGTGTTGTGCTGAGCTGACAGGTCAAGTCTACTCCCAGAGGTTGTAAGCCACGAGTTCGCACGATTGACGAAGAACGCCTCTTAGACGACTACAACGCGAGTATATATTGTGTTTTTATCAGAGACAGCTATCTACATGTAAGTGCAACATCTACACCCGCTTGGTCTAAGCAGACTGACGGGCCATTTACTCGCAGTGCTTGTGTTCGTAGTCGCCGGTCGTCGGGGCCGGAGTCGGAGTGCTGTAGTCAACAGTCTTGGTCGGAGCTGCTGTGTATTGGCTTTGGGTCGCAGCGGGAGTTGCAGTTGGAGTGCTCGTGTAGCCTCCAACGGGAGTCTGCTGCGCCTTCGTCTGGGCGTCGGCGTAGTAGTCCGAGTCCATGTACTGCTCCGTGGTGGCGGTGGGCACGTAGTCGCGCTTGATCTCTTGGATGACGTCGTCGTCCGCGAACTCGACGGCTTCGGGCTTGAATTCGTCGGTCGTGCACGCCACGACCACGTCGCTAGCCTCGATCTCGTCCACCTTCTTGCCGCAAATGGGGCGGGAGGACGCCAGGTGGAAGTTCTGCACGAACTCGTCCGAGAAGTCCTCGATGCCGTGGGCCTTGTTGAACGCCTCGCACTCGGCGTAGTGCATCTGCTGAATGACGAGGTCCATGTTGCCGTCGAAGCGGTTGTACAGTCCGTCGTACGTGGCCTGAGTCCACTGCCAGTAGTCTCCCGAGTTGGCGTCCGAAGCTGGCGCGTACGTCGAATTGTCCGTGGAGCTGTCGGTGGAGTTGGCGACGACGTAGATGCCCGAGTGCGTGGGGATCTCCGTCTTGTTGAAGTAGCCATAGCCGGCATCGTCAGGCGAATCGACGTAAGCTCCACCGTCGCTGCTCGAGTTATCAGAGTATGAGCCACTGGAGTACGAGCTGTCAGAGTACGAGCCACGGAACGAGCCACTTCCACTGATGCTCGATTCAGAGCCAGTAGAGTCCGATTCGGAGGCACTGGAGCCCGATTCGGAGGCGATTGAGCCCGATTCAGAGGTGCTGGAGCTCGATTCGGAGCCGCTGGAAGACGTTGACGGGTTGTACGCGGGGCACATCTGGCTGTTGCTCAAAAGTTGCTGCGTCACGATGTCCGGAAGCTCGTACGAGTACGAGTAGTCCCCGAGCTGCGTCACGTCTCCGTAGTTCCACATCTCGCTGCCGACGTGGCTGAAATACTTGCCGAGCGTCGGGTGGTCGGCGACGTCGATGGTTTTGCCGTTCACGACCACGTTCTGAACGATTTTGGCGTTGGGGCCGATGCCCGACACGCCGTCGCACGTGTCCGTCGCCTTGGTGAACGCCTTGGTAGCAGTCAACAATTCCTCTTCAGTCAGAGGCACCCCGAAGTTGCACAGGTGATACACGTGCAGATACATGTCGACCGCTGCGTGCCACGAGTAGAAGAAGGTGTCGCGCGGCGAGGCGAAGGTGGCCATGGTGCTCCCGACAGCGTTGTGCACTTCATTGTGGACTCCGAATTGAATCCCCTCGAGGAAGGCGGCGTAGTCGTCGGAGCTGGTCACGACGCACAGGAACGAGGAGAATGCGTGTCCAAACCTCCTTGTTCTGAGCTTTGTTGCCGCCGATTTCTTGCAGGATACTCGAACACTGGTATAAGTTGTTGCACTGGCCCGCGGCCTGACGGACGTACGCCGTCTGAACGTCGTAGTACGGCAGCGTCAAGCAAGCGTACTTAGAGTCTTGGTCACGAAGGTAGCTCTCCAGTGCGAGCAAAAGACGTCGGTGCCACGAGAAGAAGGCGCACGAGCGGTGGGCTTGGGACTCTCCGTTCGGTTCGACGTGGATGGCGGCGAACTCCTGGCGCCGTTCTTGATGGCGACGTCCATAGCCTCGAGGTACAGGCTCTTCTCGCTGCTCGTCATACTCGACCAAGCCTTGCGGACCCGTTGGCCCTGACCACAAGCTTCGTTGCCGCCAGCTTGGGAGGCTTCAATGCTGGTGCTGCATAGTGTCGCGGCGAGCAGCAGAGTGAAAGATCGGAGAATGGAACCGATGCGCATAGCGACTCAAGAGGAAGCACAGGGGCTTGGAGAGTGGGGGGACTGCCACTGACGGTGAGAGTTGGAAAATGAACATCGAGCTCACCAAGATGTTCCGTCGCCAAAGTGCTGCGTTGAACGTGCTGAACTTGGCCGAGAGACAAAAGAGCAGCGATCAACCCCCACACTTGAGCTGCAACGACGGCACGATTTTGGTGGAGCAGGATGAACTCGCCAAGTCCTTCATACCGTCGAAAGTAACCTGAAATGGATTTGCGTCGCGAAGCTTCTAGTCGGAGCGGTGACCCAGTGGTAACGAGCATGGAGGCCTTCGCGTCGCCTTTCGAGGCTCATGAAAGTTCTTCGTGAACCGTACGCCCCCGATGTCCAGTACAGCAGTGGCGGTGATATTCCTCCGGTCCGCCAGCTCATTTCTCTTGGATGAAGAGCGTTAGCTATGACGGCCTACAACTTGCCACACCAAGTGTGAGTTAGTTACAGACACTACCTTGGCCAAAGGATCACTCCTCCATCCTTACCCGATTCCATCTGCTACAACTCGTTTAGTGGTGGTGAGCCGTTTTCATTTTCACTTCAACATGAACGTCCTTGGTGAACGTTTGAGGACCCCAACAGTAGCGCTAGGCGTAAGTAGGGAGGGGTGGTTTGCAAGGATGGCCGTGGCTCTATTGAACTGAATTATATACAAGTTATACACAGTACGAGGGCAGCTCTCCTTCATCGAGAGATGCCGCCTTCACTACAGAGTCGCCATCTTGACACATGCACAAAAGCGTGGTGGGGTGGGCTGCTTACAGCTTGATGGAGTGCGTGACGGGCGTCGCCGGCTGGCTGTAGTATCCGCTGGGCGACGTCAGCTCCGCGTCGCTCGAGCGCTTGCGGATGCGGTAGGCAGTGAAGCCAGCCAGAGCAACAACAGCGCACACGGCGGCGGCGATGGCCACCGCGCCGCCAGCACCCACGCCGCTAGTCGAGTCGGTCGAGTCGCCCGAGGCAGTGGTCGTGGCAGCGTACGAAGTGCTGAACGTCTTGGCCGACGACGAAGCACTCTGCTGGGTCTGCTGTGTCTGCTGCTCGAACGTGTAGTCATCGTCGTGGTTCGAAGACGTGGTCGTCTCGGTCTTCGTGCCACTCTTGGTGCCAGTCTTCGTCGAAGTCTCAGTCTTGGAGGTTCCCGTCTTGGTCGGCACCGTGGTAGCGGGGACTTCCGTCGTAGGGCACGGCGTAGGGACCTCAGTCGTAGGGCACGGCGTAGCGGCCTCCGTGGAAGGGACCTCAGTCGTCGGCACCTCAGTCGTAGGGCACGGCGTGGGAGCCTCAGTCGACGGCACCTCAGTGGACGGCACCTCAGTCGTAGGGCACGGCGTGGGGGTCTCAGTCGACGGCACCTTAGTGGACGGCACCTCGGTCGTGGGGCACGGCGTGGGGGCCTCCGTGGAAGGCACCTCAGTCGTCGGCACCTCAGTCGTGGGGCACGGCGTGGGGGCCTCGGTAGACGGCCCGGCAGTCGTCGGAGCAGGAGTCGACGTCTTGGTCGCCTCGGGGGTCTTTTCCGGGCACGGCGTAGTCGGTGCCGGGGTCGATTCCTCCTTCTTGGTCGGGGCCGGCGTAGCCTTGTCCGTCGTAGTCGTCGGGGCCGGGGTAGGCGCGTTCGTTTTCGTCTCGGCCGTCGTTGGCGCCGGGGTGGACTTCTTCTCCGTGGTCGTCGGGGCAGGCGTCGACTTTTCGGTCTTGGTGGGTGCAGGCGTGGACTTGTCGGTCTTGGTCGGGGCAGGCGTGGGCGCTTCCGTCTCCTCCTCCGTAGTCTTGGTCGGGGCCGGGGTGGCAGTCTCCTCGAAGACGCATCCCCAGGCGCCAGTCTTGATCTTCATGCACACCGCGTCCTGAGGGGCCACGCACGAGCTGGAGTTCGTGTAGCTCGACAAGTTGTCGTGGCAGTCCTGAACGGCAACGTCGCCCTTCACGGGGCACAGCTTGCCGGCAGGCAGGTCGCCAGAGCCACTGCAAATGGGTCCCTCAATGCAGTACGTCGCGTCCCCCTCCACCGACACGTCGATGCACGTCTCCGACTGCTTCGTCGTAGCAGCAGGGGTGGCGCTGGGCGTCGTCGCAGCCGGGGTAGCACTCGGCTTGGTGGTGGTGCTGGTCTTCGTGGCAGCGGGCGTCGCTTCCGGAGTCGGGGTAGTGGCAGCGGGCGTAGCTCCCGGAGTCGGGGTAGTGGCAGCGGGCGTAGCTCCCGGAGTCGTGGCCGCGGGGGTGGCGCCAGGCGTGGTCGCAGCAGGCGTAGCTCCCGGGGTCTTCGTTCCGGTCGAGGTCGAGGTCGAAGTCGAGGTGGACGAGCCCTTGTTCGAGGAGCCCGACGTCGTGGTCTGAGTCGTGGAGTTGCCAGAGTTCGTCGAGGTGGACGTGCTAGTGCCCGTCGTAGTAGCCGAGGCACCCGAGCCCGTGGTGACCGTCGTCGTCGTGGCTCCCAAGCCCGTCGTCGTGGTCTCAATGGAGCCGCCCGATCCGGTCTCCGTGACCTGAACAGAGCCGCCCGAACTCGTTGTCGTGGTAGTGGTCTTCTCACCGCTGGAGCCAGTCGTCGTCGTGATCGTCTCGCCGTTCGAGCCCGTCGTGGTAGTGGTAGTCTCACCGTTCGAACCCGTGGTAGTCGTGATCGTCTCACCGTTCGAGCCCGTGGTCGTCGTCGTCTGGCCCGTGATACTCGTCGAGCTGCCGCCCGTCGTCGTCGAGGTGGACGTGCCCGAGTTCGTGGTGGACGAAGTCGTACCGGAGCTCGTGGTTCCGCCCGTGGTAGTCGAAGTCGAGGTCGTGCCAGAGTTGGTCGACGTCGTGCCCGAGTTCGTGGTAGACGAGGTCGTACCAGAGTTGGTCGTGCCAGAAGTAGTGGTAGAGCCCGTCGAAGTGGTCGATCCAGTCGTAGTCGTCGAACCAGTTGAAGTGGTCGAGCCAGTCGTAGTCGTCGAGCCCGTAGTCTTCGTGGTCGAGCCTGACGTCGTGGTCGTGGTCTTGCCCGTCGTCGTCGTCGAAGCTCCAGAGCCAGTCGTGACCGTGGTCGTCGTAGCACCCGAAGCCGTCGTGGTGGTCTTGATGGAGCCGCCGGAGCCCGTGGTGGTCGTCTTGATGGTACCGCCCGATCCAGTGGTCGTCGTCGTGATCTTCT
Organism: Phytophthora pistaciae; assembly: GCA_024679115.1. NCBI lineage: Eukaryota > Oomycota > Peronosporomycetes > Peronosporales > Peronosporaceae > Phytophthora > Phytophthora pistaciae. The sequence goes on from JAIKVE010001791.1 coordinate 8,890, forward strand.
CGCCGTTCGAGCCCGTCGTCGTCGTCGTCGTGGAGCCCTCCTCTGACGAGGTGGAGCTGCCCGTCTCGCTCGTGGTAGACTCCGAGCCCGTGGTGGAGCTCGAGCCCGACACGTCCAGCTCCGTGGATCCGGAGGACGCCTCCGACAGGGTGTCGGACACGTTGTTGGCCGTGGTCGTGACGGTCGTCGTGCTGCTCGTGGTCGTAACAGCCGTCGAGTTCTTGGCGCTCTGCTGCGTCGTGCTCGTCGTGTTGGACGTGAGGTAGCCGGTGTCCACCACCGTCGTGGACGTCTCGTCATTGCCCGAGCCGCTCGTGGACGTGACGGTGATGTTGCCCAGCGCCTCCTGCGTCGAGTCGAGCGAGCTCTGCACCTTCTGGGTGTACGACTTGCGGATGTACGTCACCTTGCGGGTGGTCACGCGCTTGTAGGACGTGCGAATGGTCTTGATCACCGTGGAGCTGGCGAACTTGAGGCTCTGCGCCGAGTACGAAGTGGAGCGCACGGCCATCTGAAGCAGGCCCGAGCGCACCAGGTCCAGGCGCTGGCCACACTCGACGCGGCCCGTGATGAGGTTCTTGTCCGTCACGAAGGTGGACGAGAAGTTGGACAGGCCGTAGACGCTGTCGAACGTGTAGCACTCGAGCAGCTTAAGGTGCGTGGCCACCAGATCCATGTTGCCCTCGAAGCGGGTGAACAGGCCGTTGTAGGCCGTCTGCAGCCAGGCCCAGTAGGCGCCCGACGTGGCCACGGACGCCGTGACGTTGCGGGCCACGGAGCTCGTGCCCACCGTCACGTTCATGACCACGTTGGACGTGTTGGAGTACGTGGTGTCCATGAGGGCCGACGTCGACGACGTGGTGGCCGAGCTCGAGCTCGAGCTGGCCGAGTAGTTGGCGCTCACGATACCGTTGTGCTTGGTCGTGATGGCGCCGTTGCTGTAGTACGGCGTGTAGCCCGTGTAGCCGTTGGTGACGATGGTGCCCTCACCGTAGGCCACGTTGTCGTTGCTGAAGTTGCCCAGGTACGTGTACGGGTAGCTGCTCACGATCTGGCCGCTGGTGACCGTGGACTTGCCCGAGGAGGACGACGTGCTGTTGGAGCGGGTCACGACCTTGGTCACCTTGGTGGTCGTCACCTTCTTGCCGTTGACGATCTTGGTCGTCTTGGTGGTCGTGGTCTTGGTCGTCGTCTTGGTGGTCGTCGTGCTCTTGACGGCCGCGGCGTTCAGCGTCGTGTACGAGGCGGCGAACGCGCGGTTGAAGCCCGTGCACATGTCGTTGTTGCTCAGGATCTGCTGGCGCAGCACCTCCGGGAGCTGGTACGTGTACGAGTAGTCCCCGAGCTGCTGGATGTCGGCGTAGTTCCAGTTGTCGCTGCCCACGTAGCCGAAGTACTGGCCCAGCGTCGGGTGCTGCGACGCGTCCACGAGCTCGCCGTCCACCGAGATGCGCATGATGAGCGCCGACTCGGCGTCCACGCCGTCCAC
>JAIKVE010001792.1:0-10378 GCA_024679115.1 Phytophthora pistaciae
CAACTGCCCTGATCCGGCAACCACACTTCCATCTAGCAACCATGGCGTCATCCGAGGGACCAGGCATCGTCACCAACTGCCGGATCCCACTACCCGGTCAACTGGCGGATCCGATTCCATCGAACTTGTTGCTGAGCGGATCTCTTTACCCACCGAACATGAGCGCTCATCCGGTGGGCGCATCTCCAATCCTGTGAGCCCATGCTTGCTGCAAGTGCCGGGTCCCACCAAATCGCCACACGCATCCACAATCCACACGTCACACTCGTCTCTACCGGATCTCCACGTCGTGCGACCAATCACAGCTCTCCGAAGAGTCCGCGTATCCATGGGGTCGGACATGGGTGCAGACAAAAATCTGTTTCCACATCGTGTCACGTCCACAAGACTGTCCAAGTGTCATGGGTTTGGACCAGAAGACTTGGTATTTGGCCTTAGTCCTGGGCCTAGAGAAAGAAGAGAGGACAAGAGGTATCTGTGTGATTGTATATTGTGTGTAACTCTGTATATTTGGATTGAAGTGTTTGTTGGCGTTGACTGGTATGGATTCTTGAGTCGCGGGGTTGATACTAATCGCCGATCAAAAGAACCTACCACAAGGGGATACACAAGCGTGCGCCTGACCAGCAGTGTGCTGATATTTCTCAAGCAGCTCACTGCGTGGACGATCCTAGCTCTCTAGCTCGTGGTCGTCTGCCTATCGAGTCACATTCTCAAGACTTGCTTTTGCACTACCGATCGCAAAAGGCACTCCCGCCTCGTCACACTGCTGCTGAAGCTGCTACTGTGCTGCGACTGGCGGTTGCTAACCGCTGCCGCGCGGGGCAACGAGAGGTAGCGACCTCTCACAGTCGCAGCGGTTTCTGTGCTGGCGAGCTTCGCCTGCGACCGCGTGTCGTCTTTCCGCGCTGCTGAGCACTACTTGGTGGCGCTGGTACCGCTGGTACCTCACAGTTGATTGTAGTCGATAAGTGTGCACGAAGCTCTAGGAAACTGTAGAGTATTTGCTAAGTTCCATGTCAATTTAGTTGGTGCTGCGAAGCAGGCGCAGGAGATGAACTAAAGTGAGCAACATGTTTGTACTAAATTTCAGAGCTTCTTCGTGCAATGCGCGACTTTGTATTATAATATGTTATAGTCTTGAGAAGCAATATCGTGGTGAAAGGCTGTGCTATGGTCGTGCGAGTTGAGTCGCTCGCCTCGCCATCAAGAAGGTTATTGACCTAAGAAAAGGCCTAAACAGTGGCGAAAGCCCATATTTTGAGTCGGATATCAGCCGAATGCTCGGTCAACACAAATTGATTGTTTTTTTACAACGTTTTGGAAGTCTATAGCTCTTTCTGACAGTTCGCCTGGTTCTAGAAGGCCTTACAGCGTTACTGTGAAATCGGGTTCTTTTGGTAAGAAAGATATTGCTAAAAACTAACTTGAGATTGCTGTCGAGTCGAACGAAAAGGTTTGCAGGCTTACTAAATTTCAGAGCTTAGCACGTCGTTGTGCAGTAGAACTACGATAGTAGTATTATAGATATTATACTGGGATAGGAAGCGACGAAGTGCTGATAGCCCAGCCCAAACAGGATTAATTCGGGCGCTGCGCTGTCCCCCCTTCACACTGGTGACGAACCGGTAATAGGTTTTACGGTCAGTTTACATTGATGTCGATTGACCGAGTGTTCTCGACATCTCGAGAATGATGGAGGTGGCCGAGTTTGACAAAGCGAGAAGAGCATTTGCAGTCTGGACGAGTCGTAGACAGATCTCACGTTCGTGTTTCGGTTTTGCTATGAAAATCGGTCGTCCTTTATCAATAGCGGTGCGGCCGGGCAGATGCTGCGGCTGCGAAGCAGGCGCAGGAGATGCCCGTAGGTCGTACGTACTTCTCTGGCCCACTTAAGAAACAACATTCGGAATTAAACCTCAATTTGATGTGGACCACATGTCACATATGATTGGGTATAATCACTTTGTTCATCTTATGATTGGGTATAATCACTTTGTTCATCTTATGATTGGCCAAAATGAAATGGATCTGCGCATGTCGAGATAATCGCGACGAAAAACCTCAATACTGTAGCCCTTTTAACTCGTCTGTAACAGGCGCTACAACACCAGCAGCAGAACATATGGGTAGAGCAGTCATTCCCGCTTAAGGTGATATTTTATTTTCTAATATCGCTTATTTTTGACACCACCTCGCTAAAAAACCTAATGTTGCCTAAAACGGACTTCAGATAAAAGGCTGTTTCTCTTTTCACTCTGCTGCTAGATTTTTTTTCAATTGTACCATGAAACGGAGCAAATACTCAGCTTTATTTTGATGCCTCGGGTGTCGCCTAACGATTTTTTTGTATAAAGTTATGACCAGAAAACCATAGTGTTGTTTATTATGTGGGCCAGAGAATTATCGAAGTGCAGGTATAACTAAAATTGATTGTTTTGAGCTATATATTTCTATCAGTATCAAACGATCATAATTGTGCTCTTTGTCTGTGATATCGAAGTAGTAACTCTATTCAATTAGCGATCACTTTACTGTACGATCATCCTGAATGCGCAATGGCGCAACTGATTGGATTCATGTTGAACAGGTTCCGCTTTATTAGGAACGATGGCATGGTGTCCAAGAGAATCAGTGTTGGTTTGAGGTGATTTTTCAGTTATTTTGTTTTCGGCTACCGTCTAATAGTTTTAAGTAAGTTGAGTACATACACCGGCTTTCCGAAAAGCAAAATGCTATCATTTATTAATACCTATCCCAGCCTTCGCGAAGCCCTAGTTGCATTACTATATATATTGTGCTTTGCAATGATTTTGCCGACCATTTTAAACGCTAATTATGGCAAAGCCTGCTCCTAAATATGTGTGAAAAAAGATACACGACCTGCTAAAATTATGCATAAATCCACCTCCTCATATATATATCGACTTGGGAGAGCCTGTCAACGGCCATGCATTTGCCCAGTACACCACCGTCCACGATCCCCAGCACATCCACCCTCTTATGCATAATTGCCGTGTGTCTAGGTGCTTGTGGATAAAAGCCGACAGAATTGCAGCAGCACAGCCACAATTGCACTTTCAAAAGTGCAATTATGGCGCTTTTAGCGTAATTCTAGGCCTCCACCCATTTATGCACGTCGATTTATCGTAAATATAGCGTGGTCGCTATAAATACAGCAAATCTCGCCTCGTATTGCCAAAACCATTGCAAAGCACAATAACAATGTGTAATTTCAAAAAAGAAATGATACGAACAGGTTACGCCAACCGTAACCACGGGCTCAGATCTCTGAGCAGGTTACGCCGTAACCGCGGGGCTCAGATCTGTGTATCGTCACACACTTCCCTTTGATCGCGAGGAGCTACGCCAAGATGGACGTGAAGCGGTTGCTGTGGGAATCCAAGCTGGCGGTGGCGCTGTGTCTGCTCATCATGGCGCGTTGTGTGGACCGCGTGCTCTACACGTGCGTCTTGGCCCTAAAGAAGTTCAACCCATGATCTTTAACGCTACGTTGACATTGATGTTTGTAGACGAATCACGTACGACTACACCGAGTTCCTCTGGTACTTCACGAACGTGATCCTGCCCATCGCCTTCCTCGTGTCCTCGGCTCCAGTGGTGGCGTACGTGCAATATACTGGTCTCAATGCATTGGTTGGGCGCTAACCTAACAGCGTGTTTGTTGTTGTGGATCCCTCCTAGATACAAGCTCTACTTCACGGGTGAGCACGAGGGAATGACTCCGTAAGCTCTTGAGGGTGTCAAATTGACACGTTTCTTGTTGTGATTTTTGTAGATGACATTACACCGGAGATGCGTGAGTTCCCGCACTACAAGTACATGCTCATGGCGCTGTTCGACACGCTCTACAACCTGCTGGGCGCGTTCCCCACGCCTCACATCGGGTGCGTCTTCATGACGAGTCACTGAATAGTGTTGTGATGTCTGACTGTACTTTTGTTGCTGTTTACAGGGGGAACATGGCCAATGTGCTTAACCAGCTGAACCTGCCGTTCAACATGCTGCTGTCCTACATGTTCTTGCAGACGCGCTTCAAGCGCGGCCACATCCTGGGCTCCATCCTTGTGCTATACGGCGGTATGGTGAACATGATTCCTGTGCTTACGGGTCAGGACAGCGCCAACACCCCGGACCCAAGCGCAGGCTGGATCATCCTCTACATTGTGTCGCTGGTGCCCGCGGCAGCATCGAACGTCTACAAGGAGATCGGACTCAAGGACGTGGATCTGGACATCTGGTACGCCAACATTTGGATCAGCTTCTACCAGCTGATCATCGGCTTCGCCACGATCTGGACTGTGCGTATCAAGGCGTTTAGCGACCCGCCTGTGCCCTGGGGTGACTTCCCGTCCTATGTGGCCAAGGCCCACGAGTGCTTCATTGGCAACGAGGTCGAGCTGAACGGGAAGGTTTTGCCCTGTGACTCGGGTGTGCTGGAGGTCTTCCTGGTCTTCATCGTGTTCAACACCATGTACAACCAGCTCATGCTGTACATCTTCAAGGAAGGCAGCAGCGTGCTGTTCGTGGTGTCGTCCGCCGTGGGCCTCCCGCTCACTGACTTGCTGTACATGATCCCGTTGCTCACGGGCAAGTTTGCCGGCCAGGCTTTCACCATTTACGACGGCTTCGCGCTGTTCGTGTTGGTGATGGGGTTGCTTGTGTACCATTCGGAGAAGGAAGAGCGCAAGCGCGGCACCGAGTCGGTGGAGAAGTCGCCCATGTATGTGTCGCCTTCGTTGCAGAAGACGCATCTCATGCGCAAACGCCGTGGCAAGGTGGTGTACCGTCAAAGTCCCATGATTCGTCGCACGGGAAGTGGCAGCGATATCTCGCAGCGGCTTCTGGGCCGCAATGCCCCGGGCAAGAACAGCACGTACGGCACCAATGGCAGCGGCAACGCCGCGGCGCGCCAAACGGGCAATGATGGGTATTACCCGTAAGACGTGCGATTCGCCTGCGTTGAAAGCTACACGACGTAGCTCATGGTCCTCTTCCTTCTTCTCGCATCTCGCTTAAATAGAGGATTAAAATTTGGCAATGATCCAGCGTTCGTTTTGATGTTGGTAGTGTTTACAGGTGTCGATCCGAGGTGACAATTCGGCCTAGAGACGGGAAGTATCGGTCTCCTTTCTTGTCACGGCGTGCCTGTACGTTCACTTGATGCCCGAAGCGATCGACTTCCTGAGAGAAGCTATAGTCGCAATCGTCCTCTTTAGGATGCTGCAAGTCACCAGCTACCTTCGAACTGAGAAGTTTCCGTGGATTCGTGGGACCACTACTCGAATCAAACAATGGATCGAGCATTAGATTGTACGCGGTGTCCTGGTTTCGCCGTTTGGGCTTAGGCTTTGGCCTCGTGAAGACGTAGTGGTGATGAGTGTGGGGTGATTCAGATGAAGGACGTGGCTTGTTGTTACCGGCAGGTCTCGTCGAGGCAATGTTGATCCCGTTCAAGCTTACAGGTGATTTCGAGCCACCGTCAAGAACAAGGATTGAAGGAGCAACATTCGGTGTAGTCTCCGAAGTGGCCGCACTGCCTTCGTCCCTCAAATGTTTGGCCCCTCTCGTTTGGCGATCCCCGGTGAGCTCATCCAATCGCCCTACGGGAGACTGCGGTAGTGCTGGAAACGATGCCGAGCCTTGGAGTTCTTTCCTGAGAACTGGGCTAGTCACCACACGTGATTGATTCGAGGGCCCTCCCTTGATCCCAGCAGCACTATTGACGCTCGATTTGCGGCGTTGCTCAAGTTGTCGCTGTTGCCGCTGCTGGTGTTCGTTGATGAATGCCATCGTCTCCCTAGCAAGCTCACCGACAGACTTTTTGTCCCGCAACGCCATGGGTTTGTTCTGAAGTTCCATCGCGAAGTCGTAGCCGATCTGCTTCACTCGCTCCATAGCGAGTGTTGGAGTCGCCACTGCGCTTTTATCACCCTTACCAGACGACTTTGCCTTCATATCGGCAGACGCTCGATCTGGAGCAGAACCTCTGACACTTGACAAGTACGCGTGGTACTCACCGAACGGATACGACGCAATGGAACGGATGATGGTCACTGCGGAGTACTGCAGCGACTCGAGATGCGGGTTCGGATTTCCATCCAGGCGAAGTCGCGCAAGGAACGGAAACAATAGCTCAACGATACCTAGTGCCACCACTCGGGGGACACACACAAGCACGTCTTGGCTCAAGGCAGCAATCGCACTGACTGCGTGGACCAGTAGTCTCCACCTCTTAACCTCTTCCTTCTTCTTTGCGGATGATGACACGGTACCAACAGTGAGAACGAGGTCCTTGTGTTGCTGTAAAACTCTTGTAAGCAGTTCCAACACTCGGAAGTGCAGGAAGAGCTCACTTGTGCTGCCTTCGACGGCATTCACCATGGCCAAATGTGCGATAACAACCGCAATTTCACTCTTACATTCATCGTCAAAGGATTTTGACGTTGGGTGCCGCAGTTGCATGCGCTTCAGCAGTCGAGGGAGTACTTGGGCACGCATTATCCCGGTTCGACCATCAGCAACTGCACAGAGTTTGCCAAAGAGTGTGTACAATGCTGCAGGCACATCCAGAAGCCCATGATCATCAACAGAGGCATCAAACTCGACACTTTGCTTCTTCGGAGATGACTTCCCGGTTGTAGTCGAGATGAGGATCTCTGGCAGGTGGATCAACGCTGTCTGTAGGCAACCTTGAGTGAGCAATAAGCTGCAAGCCGTGTTGGTGCAAGCCAGTCGACTCAACGCTACGCAGCACGCACTGACATGTTCAAAGTCGATGCTTTTCTCGCGTAGAATGTGCAAAATGGCTGGGGCAACGAGCTCAACCAGCTGAATCAGCTTCTCTTGGGCATATTTACCGTGTGGATGGTTAGCGTGAGTTTTCAGAAACTTGTCTCGCGAGCTTTCTCCATAAGGCAAAGGGCGAATGTACCCGGCTAGCTCCACTGCAGCGACGACCTTGCTTAACTCCACTTCAGGAAACTCTGCGGCGTCACTAGGAGTTCGGATCAGCGCGATTAAGTCTTCCAGCACGTGCATCCGGAACATGACATCGCAAATTAAAGCTTGAGGCCATTCCGGAACTTGTGGGGAAGTGATAGAAGGCCGAAGTCGTGCATCTACCATGTTACTGGGGCATCGCGCCAGCCGACTCAGCGCCTTACAGGCTTCTTTCGACCCTAGCTGATGGATGAACCGATCTTCCGATGAGCTGCGCGCCACCAAACCCTCAATTTCATCGAGGCGGCTGCACTGGATGGAAAGTGCGAGGTGGTTGATGATGTCCTCGGAAAAGCACGCACGATTCACGTGCGTGACCTTGCACATACGCCCCAGCAGGATGCAACTAATGTTGCGCTGGCGTGAGTTCTGTACGGGTGATTCCATGCAGCTCGGAGACACTTGCGTCAAAAACTGCACGATGGTGGGCAGCGCGTTCACTGAGAAAAAGTAAGCTGCCGTCTTCTCCGAGGCGCGCGGGGAGGAATCGTCTTGTAGTGCTAACTCCAACAAGAGCGTGTAAAATGCATCGAGACGGTCTTCGAAGGTTACCAGAGCCTCTAACAATGAAGTGGCAGGTTTCACCTGCTCGGTTTGTCTTGCTAGTAGAGCGCACCCTATCAGCGCCATGATGAAGGCCATTCGTGACTCGGAAGCTTCAAAGCTTGGTCGGCACCACCCCAAGAAAATTTGCACGGCACCCGCAGTCGTGAGTCCATGTCGAGCATCAATACGGCTTGTCATTTCGTAAAATAATGTCACTGCCGCTTGAACAACAACCAAGTTGGAGTCTTTCATGCACAGCAGAACTTGTTCAAGCCATCGGCCTCCACCTCTGGTGAGTGCGTCAAGAAGCTGAGAGAAGCCCAGTGACCGCGCTAGCAGAGTTAGAATCTCCAGTACTTGTGCTCGCAATGAATCGCCCTTGTCTCGACAGAAGCGCAAAACCTCGAAAAGTGTGTCGAACACGTCCGCAGTCAGCAAGAACTGGCGCACTGAAGCCTTCAGTTTTTGCATCAAGAAGGTTCGCTCCTCTGGGGTGGCTACACGAGAGCGATCTTTAGTAGGGGATCTTCGGAGAGGGCTAGTTGGGGTAGTTGATACAGCACTTTTGTGCCCCCACTGCTCTGTCGCAAGGAGAACCTTTCTCGAGATGGAGGATAGTAGATTCAGCGAGCTCGTTAGTGCAGCAATTGAGGCAGCGGTTTTACCATTGTTGCTCGTTTCCATGGTGCAAGTCAAGTCAAGTTGCACCCTCTGCACGACATTGCACTGGAGAATCTCCAGAATCTGCTCGTCTCCATGGCCTTCGACGATGTTTGCCACAATTCCTTTCACCAGTTCAACAACTTCGCGGCTTTGGCGTCGAGTAATTAGTGATGCGAGACATACCAACAAGCCCGAACCGAGGATGCGTCTCTGATCTGAGAGCACAGTGTTGCGCGTCTTGTCCGAAATGCCGTCGGGATCACGCTGAAGCTTTGCCAAATGGTACAGTATAGTGATGTACGCTTGCGTTACACTGCTTGGAATTCCTTCGGGCCCGACAGCGTCTCGATACACCTTGAACTGGTGGCGCAGCTCGACGAACTTGATCATGTGCATGGAGCGTAGACGGGTTCGTACAATAGGATCGTAGTCGCGTTGACTCACTGTGCGTTCAAAGAGCACTCCGCGCCAGTGATGCTGGAGGATACGCGCGCATAGCTCGGTCTCGCGTAGCAGACATCCGATGCTCTTGTTCGCAGCATTTTCGCTTGACAGCACGTGTGCGAACCACTCGGCCAGGACTGCTACTAGTCGAGCCATGCGGAATATCTTGGTATTGTTGGTGAGCTTGGAGAGTGTCCGGAACGCCTTGTTGGTCAATGTTGGTAGGGATGTTTCGACGTAGTCCACAGCATCTAGCACAGAAAACACAACAGGACATTATCAATCATGTGTTATTCCGTTGAAGAATTGCCGACACGTCCGCTACATCATGCTAACGTACCGACCTTCGTGAGTCTCCATCAGGCGGAGAAGCATCGTGGTGGCGAGCTCACGTCGTGAATCGTCCTCGCAATGCTCGATCTCCTCGTAAAGGGTATCCACGGCAGTCTGGATCTTGGTTGCATTCCACCCGCGGGTATCCCATTCTTGGTCCATCAGCATCGTCGCCTGAAAAACCACAGCAAGTCTATGTGGTTAAAAACACCAAGCAGCCCAATAGTCTTCGTGTTAACGTACAATGGGGCCGTCAGTCAAAACGGGGTCTTCCTCCTCTTCCACTCGATCTGGTTCGCCTCGATCTTCTTCATCAAAGTCTGGTGTGACTTCAGGGAATCGACTTGGAATCACGCGCTTGGGAGAGTGCTTCGGACTCGGCGCTGTTTCATTCTTCTTTCGGGACCGCTTCGTCGTATCTCGCAGGATCAAAACTCGACGCCCCACGTCCTGAAGGTGCTCGCTTGCTGCGGGGTCCAGTGGTCGGTCAAGTGCGAGCGTCGGGAGCAACTGTTCCTGCATCGCGTACACACGCTTGGCCTCCGCGTTCACCTCCATAGTGCGGTCCACCGTGGAGCCACGCTCGTCTTCCCATGGGTAGGCCTGTTCATAGGGCAAAGTCACCTCCCGCCGCTTGCCACGGCGCGAGTTGCGCTCGTTCATGGCCATCGAAGACTGCTATGCAAGTCAAGACACCAGACAGAAATAGGGGCCCAAGCCATCACTAAGGTATCAACAACACTGGCTAGGCAATGGCAGTTTCATCAAAGATGATGTATTGTTTACATACTTAGCTGGTCTGCACGTTAGCGCATTGTTGCTGTGGGCGATATCGGAAGAGCTACCAGTGACTTGAAGCCGGTAGCTCTCACGCAAACATGGAGAGGTTCCATCCCTCAAACGGCATCAAGTGTGTGGGTGTGAGTGTATGAGAGAGCACTTAGTTGCCGCCGAAGAACTTGCGCCAGCCCGAGGTCTCCGGGAACTTGACGCCGTTCTCCGTGAGCTTGACGAAGGCCTGGGAGAAGTCCTTGAACCACAGCTCCTCGTCCTTGGCGTACATCTCGACGTACTTCTTGAACTTGGGGTCCTGGATCAGCACCATGTCGGCGGGCAGCATCATGAGCTTGCCCGTGGGGTCCTCGTACTGCGTGGGGCCGTTCCACTTCTTGATGGTCCACTTGTTCTCGAGCAGCTCGCGGAAGAACTCGTTCGAGAACGTCCACTCGGCGTTGGTCCACGGGCCGCTGTAGCCGCTGCGCGTGGGGTAGCAGCGGCCGATGGCGTGCGCGCCCACGAGCGCGACGATGTCGCGGTCGTCGAATCCCATGCGGTAGAACACGTCGCGCACGTGCTGCGTGGTCTTGTC
>JAIKVE010001793.1:0-10376 GCA_024679115.1 Phytophthora pistaciae
CCACATTCTCCTTCGTAGCCCCACGCATTCGTCTTCGCGTCGCTCATTGTCTCCGAACTCCGAATGCTGTATACATGTTAGCGTTATTCTTACAGTAAACAGCAGTAGTTTCTCCACAACATATCACCGGAAACTTTGAAATGTGGCATCACAATAAGACTTAAAAGCAGCAAAGAATGCACTCCACGTGGGATACATCGTGCGTTGAAGTGGTGTACACGTCCAAAATAGATTGCAGAGCAGCTATAAAATGCATCGAGGGTCATGCAACAGATCTGGTGCCGTCGCTTGTGCTCCAACGTCCGGTAGCTTGGTGTGGGCTTGCCGGTAAGTCGGCGAGCTTGCCGTGTTATGGTAACTCGGTAAATCTACCGTGTTATGGTAACTCGGTAAGTCTGCCGTGGTATGGTAACTCGGTAGTCATATGGGAACTCCAATGTCATACGCTATAAAGTCTCGCAGATAGTGCCATTTTTGTTTCACCTTGTTTGAGCCACAATTGAGCCACAAACCTTTGTGGCAGCAATGGCGCCGTTACAGAAATCAAGCCAACGAGTCGCTTGTTCGTGTTGATGCCCTCGTTACGAAGCGACTCTCCCTCTGGATTTGAACGTGGTCTAGGGCTGTGTACAGTATGTATGTAACACAGTGTGTTGGAGTGGGCTGATCATTGCAGCGCAGTACACTTACACTTTAATTTATGTGTGATAAGACGTTCTGTGTGTAAATCCGTGATTTCGGGTGATTATGGCATTTTCTCGTCCTTGACCTGGTGGCGTATATTTAGGCACTTATTTCGGAGCCTGCTGGAAGCTGGCATTTTGGCGTCTAAGTGAGTTACCCTAAACTATTCCTAGTTGATCGGTTTCCCTTCCTGAGGTCGTGGTGAGGCGGTGGTTTGAGGGGATGCGGTTGCAGAGGTTAATCGGGAGTTCCATTAGGGGGGTGACTTAGGGGGTTCCAGGGGATATAGTGATGGAGGTTGTCGGGGGTCGGAATAGACTTACGTGGCTTTTTGTATCGGAATCGCTCCGGGCGAGACTCGAACCCTCAGTGGAACGCTTGATCTTCGTGGGCCTTACCCACAGGGACACTAGGAGCCCCCTACTGCGTTGTAAACGTGGATCGCGTACTGAAACATTGGTCCGAGATCGTCCCTACTGTATCCATAGGGGAGCCCTGCAAAGAGCGTGGTGAACTGGGATAACGTGAGCGCACGTTTCAGCTGTCGCGCCGCCGCTCTCTCTACGCACGTGCAGTAAGTCGTTGCATAAAACTCGAGCATGGTGTCGTCTTGCTCAGCTTTCGCAACCTCACAACCGGCATGCGCGCAACTCAGGACGAGAGGGAAGCGCCTGTGGCCATGGACAACAGGGCTAAGCCTTTGGGCGGGCTGTGAGCCTGGCGTCGACATTTTCTGGGTGTACCGTCGGCAGTGCAGGTACTACAGTACTAAGGTCGTGCTGGTACTCTAGACCGCACGTTATCCCTGTTTGCAGTTCAAAGACTACAGAGAATCTGCCAGAGATGGGGAGCGCTGTATCGCCATCGTTGATGACCCGCATGTCGACCAACCAGTTGTGAAAACCCTACCTGGTGGATGTTCATGTATTAATAGTAAGGGTGCCCCACTATTGAGGTAATTCGTGGATGACCAAGCAGAACCAAGTACAGTAGAAAACGCGCATGCGCCGTAGCTGATTCTATTGCCCTCTTAGAGGAGACTCCTCCGTACAAACTTCGTCTTACATAAACGCCCGCTGCAAGTGGATTTCTCACGCTTGTCTTTAGGGAAGGGAGGCAGAGGATTGTACATATTTTGTAGCTGGACTTAGAATTTCCTCGCCCCCGAGGGCCCCGTTTGGATGCCAACAACCCGCGGGCGGCAAGATAAGCAGTATAGTGATCATTCCTAGCCCATGAAAGGAATCCTGGGTCGATCGATACGGGCCCGATGGAAGTGCGAGCAAATTCTCAACGACAGCTAAGGCCAATGAGGCTGCATTGATTGTACCATGTGGGCCACTTTGTGTCTACATCACCGGAGCATACCTGTGAGATGTGCCTGCTCTCCCATAGTGACGACCTAAGCACAATCCTTGACTTCGAGGTAAACCGGCCCGGTCACTTAAACTGATCTCTTTTTCTTCGGTAGCTTGGAGGCAGTGGAAGATCATTGTCAGTGGGGCCGTTAGCATGGAACCAGTTCCTACCAGCGGGTACGCGCCGAGCGCCGCCCAGGGAACGCAATTGAACCAGACTGGTCTTCAAGACTCACGGATACCATTGACCGGCATGTGTCGAAGAGAATGGCAGCCCCAGTGCGAACATGAATGAACCAATGATGTCGTAAGTCCACGGAAATGCTCAAACTTGTTATGTAGGCACTTGGGAAGTAGCTACCTGTATGGTCCACGGGCAACGACCCATGTATGCAGTGTATGCAGCCTTCGGCGGCGTCTTTCGTGAGCTTGTCAGCGGGGAGGTTGACGTGACATCCAATAACACCTCATCCAAGAATGTTATGCATTGTATTCCACGTACCAGCGCAGAGGACAGCTCCTGAAGCATTGGACTCCGGTCGGGTTGCCACCACAGACCAAACAGCCCGTCAACGTCCTTGAACCATAGGCTTGGGACACCATAGCCGACGGCTCGGGCGCTTGACGGCAAAAATTGTCAGACTCGCGGTCTCGCCGCTACAGAATGAAATGGGCACTCTCGCCCTAGTACCGAACGCGCCTGGTGGACATTACTCCGGGTGCGATAATGATGACCAAGGACAGTGAGTGTCAGTTCGGATGATTTTGAGCTCCGGTACTTGGTAGCAGTTGGCCACAACTTTGAGTCACTTATCGGTCGCAATTTGCGCTAATCTCGGTGAAAGGGCGATCCACTGCAGTTTGTCGTTCACGCTGCTTAGATCTGGCAAACGCGTTCCCCAATGAGCCACATGGATGCACGGGCGATAACTTATCACTTATCACTTATCCCCACCGATATTATTCTGGTCAAGAAGACGCCGGCATCCAGCGGCTTTGAGGACGTTGCACAGCAGTCTATAACGGGAACAACTTGATCTCAGACAATAGATTCCGTTTTGATCTGAGCACCAGTAATGTCTACAGAGGCGGGTGTCCAACCGCCACGCAGGTTCTAGCGTTAATACGCTGAGCTCTCGTCTCGCGCTCAGCTCAACTGGTGCAGTAGGTGCGCGAATCACGCCGAGTTTTTTCCAATCGATCCACAGATGCCGCACATCCAAGGTGACCAACGTCGTTACTGTACGTTGCTCTCCTGCTCTCACGGCAGGGTCGTTGGGATACCTGGGCGTGGGTGTTGATGGCGACACTCGAGCGAACCATCGCAGATTGCGATTGCGAGCGGACAACTTATTTTAACATACAGTATCCCTCATCGTGGTCTCCGTGCAACACAGGCAAAAAGCTTTTGGCACGAAAAACGCACCTGTCTACCAGCGCACGTTTTCCAGTCTGCCTCGCCAAAGGAGAGAAGAAGCCCATCGCACAACTTTCTCCGGACCCAGCGAGCCTGGTGGACAGGGACAACTGACTCGAATGAGTGGCCACATTTGTAGGCATGGAGGTAGCCTCTGAGTCTCCACTACAGTGGCAAATTCAAAGCGCTTCCCTCCTAAGGACCCGCACACGTTGGGCTCGGTGAGTAAAGGCGACGATGGCTCGTCGGCCGTCACATTCATCTCAGTTCAACGTTGAAAAGCCAATTGTGGAGGTGGACTGCTGCGACTCAACGGCAACTCATGAAGCGTGCGCCGCACGTTATCCCTGCTTACTACATGCACACCCCTACAGCTCAGTCTCTGCTCTGATCCAGCCGCCCCTAAACTGTACAGATGGGTGCACGCTATTTGAGTTGACTGCATGGCGCATTCGCACGTAATTGATGATGACCGCATGAAATTACAGCGCCGCCAGCAACGGTCGGCGCGGGACGACTCATTCCCGACTCCCCCGCAGAGCGCAACAGTCACCACCCGCCGCCCAGGACCACACACACACAAAGCACCCCATGGCTAGCAGCTTCCTGGTCCCGCCCAAGAGCTACGCGCTCAGCGACAGCGTGATCGGGGGCGTCGTGCAGCGCGTGACCCCGTTCAACCGCCGCGACGACGGCTTCCGCACCTTCACCACCGCTCGCCAGCTCGATGACCCCCAGCAGCAGCAGCAGTTGCAGCAGTCCACTATCGGCCACAAGCGCCTCCCTCCCCTTCAGTCGCTCGCAGACGCGGCCACTGTACAGACGCAGCGGCCTGACGAGGGCCGCAAGATGCGCGTGTCGGCCTCGCGTCGCGAGCGCTGCCGCATCAACCAGGCCAGGTACAGGAAGCGACAGCGCAAACACGCCGAGGACCTGGACAACGGCATCCAGCAGCTCAAGGAGCAGATCCAGGGGCTCGAGACCAAGCGCCAGACCATCCTGCGCTGCGCCCCCACGAACGAGAGCGTGTGGATGGTGGCCACCGAGTACTTCCGCCTCTTCCGCCAGGGCTACAAGGCGCCCATGAAGGTGCCCGACATGTTCTCGTCCTCGTGCATCAGCGGCACGAACGACAGCCAGGACATGAGCCGCCTTAAGCAGGCCCACGCCCAGCTGGACTTCCTCCGAGCCACCATGGCCCCGGACGTGACGGACGGCCCCGTGTGCGGCCCGGACGCCATCCTCAAGCACTGGAAGCTGCTGTCGCTGTACCACGGCGACGTGAACGTGCAGCTCAAGCGTCTGCAGCAGGACGGCGGCAGCGGCTCGGTGGTCGCCACTACGAGGGTCAGTCTCACTATCACGGAGAACTCGCTGCGCTACATCTACCCGCACCTGTCCAAGATCGATGGGATTAAGGCAGAGGGTGACAACGCGTCGCTGGCCAAGAAGCTGCTTAACCAGCGACTGGTCATGCGTGGATCCGTCCGCTTTGACTGGGATGAGCGCAGCGGTCGCGTCGTGAGACTGGAGACCAAGATCGACTTGATGTCGGCGATGCTTCAGCTCCTCGGAAACTTGGAGGACGTGGCTCGCGTCTTTGAGAAGGCAGCGATCACCCCCGAGGGACGGTTTATTGACCGTTCAGCTAGCTCGTCAGCTTCTACGACCAGCCTCCCACTGCAGCCCCGACGAGAGTGGTAAGAGGAGACCCAGAAAGAGAAAAAAAGCTTTATAAGGAATCGTAATCTATAGTTTCACGGCATTTCCACGTCATCTCCAGGCTTTCTGTACTCATGACCCTCGTTCGGCGAGACTGCAACATCCACCTACAATCGCGTATAGGGATCAACGCTCGTATGGTTGAACAAAGTTAGAGGACAACCATCGATCAGCTTATCCGTCCGTTGTAACAGACCCGGGTGAATCGTCAACTTCACGACGTGATAAAGAACCCAAGACGCGTTTCCTAGAAATTAACTGCTTTCGACAGCTCAACAAGCTCCATGAGTCATGGACGACTATAGCCATCGCTTCGAGGCGAGGGTACCTTGGATCGGAGTAAAGGCACGTTCGTGATGGCAGCAGTAGCTGGGTACTACTTACTTATTAAATGTAGATTTTACAAACTGACAGCGCTCCGACGCATCTAGATTGGTCTTGTACTTCGTAAACAAACTATGTAGCCATGTCCGGCGTTGACAGCCAGCAATAGGTCGACCACAAGAACTGGAGGCTGATCCAAAACAAAATCGATACGAATACCAGAGCTCCATGATTTTGGAAAAGGTGATGCGATGCTTAAACTATTATACTATAATGCTAATGGACAAGAGGTGTAGGCGCCGTCGGTCGACCAAAGCTCATAGTGATGCATTCACAACGGATTCAACAGTAGTGCTCTTGAAGCACCGTGTATGTACTCGTAAGCAAAATCTCGATATATCTGCTAGGCACTGCCTAGAAAAAAAAAAACTTGCTCGGGTTTGAGCTGTCACCATGTTTGCTTGTTTTCGTCGTCTCCCTCTAATGCTTGACATGCTCGAAACGACTCCGAGGCAAGAACCCATAGTATATATTTTCTCGATCTGCTTCACACCTCTACTGCAAAGAAGACGGCAAAACATGCGCATGAAGACTCGCGAAGTGCTTCCAATGCTGCTAGGATCAATGTCTGCAAGTGCATTTGGTTGCAAGTTACGGATTGTTCTTGCCAACGCTTTTAGTGCAATTTTTCGACGTTGTGCATCTCTGTGTGGCCAAACTTTACGATTTTCAAGCCCCAGCATACCTATGACCACCATCCCACAGTCCAGTTGCAACATTATCAAAGCAATCACAGATTGCGAACTAAGTCCAGACTGTCATCAACGATGGTGTACCCCATCCGGAGATCCGCAAGCTCCTGAATAATTTTCATCCTGACAGCGAAGTTGTACAGAGGGAGCAACCAGCCTGCTTTACGTTCATACATGCACCAGTGATTCCCCAATTCTCCACCCTCTCGGAAAAATTGCCGAGGGTATCGACGTGTACCCGCGTACACACATACAACAGGGAATCCGCCCCGGGTTTCTTGTGCATGTACGTAGCTGAAACGTGAACTCACGTTATCCTTGTTGACCGCGCCGCTGCTGTGCTCTAGATAGGACCTGCACGTCCCCGTTCGACTGGGCTCTCTGGCCTGAAACCGGGCATTTCAGCACGCGATCTCTGTTGACGATCGGCACGTGATCGTGGATGACGCGACAACAGCCAACCGAGCGCACCGCCTATCTTAGTTTTGTCTGACTACGAGCTGCACTGGATGTCGCTGCCATTCCCTAATTTGCTTCGCAGAGCCCAAGCTAGTGACCATGTCCAGCAGCTTTTTGTATCCGCGCGACAGCTACTTGCTGAGTGATCGACGCGGTGCTGTACAGGACAACAGCGGACCTCTCCACAGCCGCCTCGGTTTGACGAATGAGAGTGACAGTCGCGAGGTGCAGCGCTACACGAAGCCAAGAAGGACATTCACATCCGAATCCAGCCAGAGTTTGATCGGCCGCAAGCGTCTTCCGGACCTCAACGCTCTCGATCATTTGTCGACGAAGCGCACAACAGAGAGGACGCCATACAGACCAGAGGAAGAACCAGTGACCCCGCCAACACACGACGAACGGAAGATGAAGGCCGCTGCTACACGGCGTGAACGGTGTCGGATCAACCAGGCGAGGTACAGGCAGAGACAACGCGAATTCGCAGAAAAGCTTGACGCTAGTCTCAACGCCTTGCGAGAGGAAGTCCAAGCTCTCGAGCTGCAGCGCCAGAACATCCTGCGCTGTGCTCCGACGAACGAGAGCGTGTGGGTCGTGGCGATGGAGTACTTCCGCCTTTTCAGGTATGGATTCATGGCGCCCATGATGGTGCCGGGGCTGTCGTCTTCACCCGAGAAACACAGCACCAGTCAGTCGCCAAAGCAGACCAACGCACAGCTAGACTTGCTGAAGGCTACAATGGCATCGGATGTTACGGACGGCAACGTAACTGG
This sequence comes from Phytophthora pistaciae, assembly GCA_024679115.1. NCBI lineage: Eukaryota > Oomycota > Peronosporomycetes > Peronosporales > Peronosporaceae > Phytophthora > Phytophthora pistaciae. The sequence continues at coordinate 7,490 of JAIKVE010001793.1, forward strand.
CCCGGACGCGCTGCTACGGCACTGGAGGCTGTTCTCTATGGCTTTCAACGACGTACACCTGCAACTCAAGCGGATGGAGCAGATTGACGACGAGTTCCTCCTGGCCTTCTCGTCGATCAGCGTCACTATCACAGAGAACACGCTGCGCTACGTTTTCCCCCATTTGAAGTCGACTACATGTATCGCTCAGAAGCTGTTGAACCAGCGACTGGTAGTGCGTGGACCTTCGCGCTTTGACTGGGATGCCACGTGTGGCCGAGTCATCAGACTCGAATCCAAGGTCGATCTACTCTCGCCGCTCCAGCAACTGCTGGGAAACTTAGAGGATGTGGCCACGGTGTTCGAGAACGCTCTAGTCACACCCGAGGGAAGATTCATAGCCGGCAAGGAATAATTTCGGGGCTCTGCTCTAAGAGAAACCTAAGTCCTACGATTTTGCTTTATTGCTTTTGCACTCCCTAGATAGCGTTGGGTATTCGGAAGTTGTCGTGATGCCTTTGTCGTTTGTCGCTGGCTTCACGCCACCTTTTGCAGTACTGTAACTTCTTCTGCCGCACGCCATCGTTGATGACCACAACACTGAGCAATTGACACTTGTGGATGGCGTGCATACATGCTGTAACGTAGGCATACTGATCCCACCCACCCACCCACCATTTCGCAATGAGTCATTGCGAAATGCCATTGGGGAGGGGTGCCCCTCACCTCTAGACTTCTAGACCTGGCACGCTCAGGTTTGCTTATATGCCTGCTTTTCCAGCATTTTCATCTCGGCTTCCTCCTGTATCATAACATCAACGCAAAGCACAGTAGTGTTGGGGCAAACCGTGGAGTTGATATTGGCTCGCAGAGCGTGTGGATCGTGGCGACAGACTACTTCCGACACTTCCGACACGGATTCAGCGCGGCCCCTGCTAGTGCGACCAACTTGCCGTTTGCCTCGCGTCCTTATGAGCCGCACCCTCAGCTGGAATTCTTGCGAACCGTCATGGCTGAGGACGTGACCGATGGGTCTCTGTGTGGTGCTGAGGCGTTGCTGGAGAGCTGGAGATTGTTCACTCTCCTGCACGGCGACGTTCAAGTCCAATTGACAAGCCTGGAGCAGCTACCCGGTGGCTCGCTTCTCGCTGCCACGTCGGTCACCCTCACCCTCACTCAAAACACGCTCGTGCACTTGTATCCGCACCTGATCATGGTTGGCGTTAACGGCCAAGAATGGTCTCCTCTCGCGGCGAGAATGCTCAACCAACGCCTCGTGGTGCCAGGCTCTGTGCGCTTCGACTGGGACAGTGTAAGCGGGCGCGTTTCCCGACTGGAGTCGAGGCTTGACATGCTGACTCCGATGTTGAAGCTGCTGGGCAGTTTGGAGGCGGTTGCTTGCGTGTTTGACCGAGCTGCGATTACCTTGGAGGGCCGAATCGTTCAGTAAGAAGATGAAGAGAGGAACCATTATGCATTTAAAATAATAAATATAATGTAGTTTAGCTGAAAGCTGCAAATGAAAGCCGAATAAAACACTGACATCATGATCTTCCTATTGATAGCCCCGCAAAAAATTGTCGATGTTTCATCGTTGTTCTCAACCCCCAGCGGGGACTTGCATGGTACTAGTATGTACATCGCCGTGCCGGTCATCGTGGGGCACATAAAGATACAACCCGTCATCAGTGATGCCGTATATCGCTTTCTCCGCACATCCATCCAAACGCTCCTTGCAGGGTTTCCGACATCGGCAAGCCATGATAACGTGCTGCCTCGTAGAATGGGGCTCATGGCGCAATGTCTTCCCGTAGAACACGGTAAATGCTTGAAAGCGCGCACGATCATACTGTTGTGTACCCACCCGTAAGTGAGATAACATCCCCTCCCTTCCTTCGCGGGTCGAGTTCGCTCTACTGCAGAGAGATTCCCTCTTGTTCATACTGTGCTGGACTGTGGCATCACTCGCTTGGGCTTGTTGCGACGACGTCGAACGACATGCCAGCAGCTGAGAACAGCTGAAACGTGCGCTCACGTTACAGACAACGACGGATAAATCCGGGACCACTGAATGTCATCCCCCATAGTTGAATGACATGAAATCCCCGTCCGTTTCCACTGTAAAAACACTCTTGACAATACATAAAATACACAAATATGCTCATAAACCACACAACAATCCATATAAAGTACACGAAAGCATATGATATACAAAGACCAAGTATACTGGAAGATTCTGATTGGCTGGAAAGACCCTGTTGTACACTGCACGACTTTGTCCTCCGGATTTTTGTGTCGCCCGGATTTATCCGTCGTTGTCTGTATCTCAGTTGACCGCCCTCTGGGTGATGCTGTGGGCTGGGGACCGGCTTGAAATTCACTGGATCGTATGGAGCAGAATGGCGCGCGATCGCTGTTTACAACGCTGGTCGCACGTAATCGCTGATGACCCACAACTTTCACGCGTCTGAGGCGCCGGTCTCTTACGTGGGCTGAGGTGAGACTTTGCGTTGTTCATTCCACAATTCGACTCCAAGAGCGCAAAGCAAGACAAATACCACAAACACAGACAATCCGCCATGGCCAGCAGCTTCCTCTGTCCACCCAACAACTATTCACTCGGCGACAACGTCATTGGCGGCGTCATGCAGCGCGCCGGCTACGCGAGATCAAGGCAGACACTTGGCCAGTTCGACCCGCCGACCGTTCAGCAGCAAGAGCCGAGGACCTATAGTGGCCACAAGCGCCTGCCCCAACTCGACTCCCTCCCAACTATGGCTTCGAAGCGCAGCAGGGACTCGTACGCTGTAGAAGAGGAGCCGCAGCCGCCGACTGGACGCAAGTTGAAGGTCTCCGCTTCTCGACGCGAGCGCTGCCGCATCAACCAGGCCCGATACAGGCAGAGGCA
>JAIKVE010001794.1:0-10376 GCA_024679115.1 Phytophthora pistaciae
CCAGCGTGGGCGTCGCGCGGGGCTCCGAGCGGCGCACGAGCGACAGCATCATGGACACTAAGCGTTCAATATGGGGAAATCCCGACTGGCGGGCGAGGCTGAAGCACGCAGATCTTCCGAGCGAGCTGAGCCCGAGAGGTCCTTGGGACCCTCTCTGATTGAATGCTCCCGGTGGTCCAGGTTGCTGAATTGGGGGAAACGTTGCGCGATGTTGCATTAAGTTGATTAATGGGAAGTATGTTGCGTATAAGGTGCGCTAACTGTGTGAAGGTTGCAGGATACCTGTGATATAGACGATTTCAGTAACTATTGGATTATGCAATTCTAGTGTAGAATAGATGTGGCTTGGTATGGATCAACCACTAACGCGATCATGTAACGAGCAATAGATATTTGGATATGAAGTTTTGCGGGGCGAGGTACCGGCCCTGTGCATTGTTTGTTCAAGCAGTTTGAAGCATCCCCGCTGACGTCACTTTGCTTACTTGCCGACTGCCACTGGACGTGGCGGTGCCGACGGGTGCTCCCGCCGGGAGTCCGGGTGGTTTTGTCTCGAGCATGGGCTTCGTGGTGATTGAGCTTCGCGGCGAGAGTTGCAGGTATGGTCGAGATTGAAGCGTCAAGCTTGGGGTGTGCGGACGGCGGGTCAAAGTTTTTGCATCGATGGCATCATGAGCATTGCTCCAAAACAGCCCCATGCACCCCTGAGCTCCTTTTCGTATGTGTTTGCGCCTTCGCCTGGAATGAAAATATGTAGATCCCTGCGCGTTTTACAGCTGAGACTTGGGCAATTAGGCAAGTCGGGGGGTCCAGCACTGGAATCCCGCTTCGTGGGCTGCAGATACTGCTGCTAGAGAATATTATCTTGGCCTGCGGATTCCCCTCCTGTGTGCCCCACAACATTTTAGCCGCTCGTTGGCTGCTGGCAGCGACACCGTCCAGACCTACTCAGCTAAATTTCCTACAAAATCTATGGTGAAGCAGCGGCAAATTCGGGCTGCTCACGTTTTCTGCGTCCTCATTTTAAAAAAAGTCAAAAAAAGAAAATTTTAGTTTTTTTTGGAATTGAGATACTGCTGCAATTTTTTGTTCGGAAGCGAGTGAATGCGGAATCCAAAATAATGGTGACTAGATTTTTTTCGTCTCCAATTGTTTTGAAATTTTATCTTCTTAAACTTTAGATTTCTGTTAAAATATTGCTCTTTACTTAAAGGAAGATAGTTTTTGCGAATTTTGTTCTCGAATTAGGATATATATATCATTCCAAGAGAATACTAGAAAACTATAGACAGTACCAACAAACTGCATAAACCAAAAACAACTCAGCGAAACCCCAAGTCGTAGAACCCTACTCCTTAGAGTGTCATCTAAACACTATTCGATTTTGTACTATGCGTATGAATGATTCGAAATACAAACGAACGATCATTCTCACAGGAGAAGCTATCAACCTAGCCATATTCCGCCGCTTAATCCTCTACGGACTGCGTCTGGCTGTTATCATGTGCGTAGCAGCTGGGGGACGCCTCGTACTGTCCGAGCACGGTCGGTACTTTGGCACTCGCGAGGAGGTCGCCCACTTGTGGTAGCACCGCTACGTCCTGAATACGGCTACACGAAGCAGACGGCGTTTGCTCGCGATGGGCAAGTCGTCCACAAAGGGGGTTCCCGGTGGCAGGGATGAACCCCGTCCTCGCCGCGCTCATCGGAGGCCTTCCGCCAAGCGCTCGCCAGCTCAATCTACTGCCCTGCGAAACGATATCGCGCGCTTCGAGCTGCGACTCCCCTACCACGCGCAAGGCCTGTACCAGCAGCCCGGAAACAGGAACCTCTTTTCAGAGTCCCTGGAGTACGTCATCTACCGGATGAACGGCGACGAAGTCTACGAGCGGTATCACCGCTTCGCCGAACCGCTTGATGCCGGCCGCCGCGTCGCAGTCGCGTTGGTGCGGGCTCAAATTGCGGCGCACTATCGCTATTCGGCGGCTTGAGCGAGCGTTTACACGGACATGGGCCCTAGCTCGCGACCGACCGCAAACCCAGCAGCGCCGCAATGTGCTGAACACTGTCCGAGTGCTGCGAGACTGAGGCATTCCAGCTGACCTCGTTGCTGCACAGATGGAGGATCTGCGCACGCTTCACATGGAGGAGCGCGACCAGCTCCGACGAGGACAGACTCATGCCCGTCGCGAGTTGGACTCTAGAACAGCCTTTCACGCAGGAGACGTTCAGTGGAGTTGGTGACACGCTGGCAATAGAGGCCATCGTCCAGTCTCTGGTTGCTAATTCCGTGCTAAATGCGTACAAGAGTGCTTTCCAGCCAGCCTTCGAGGCTCTAAGTCCTGGCGGCTATCTGGTGATCGCAGAGAGCGACCACGTGACGACCTCCTTCTCGCAGCGGACTACCATGCGCTGCGCTGGATTCATGGGCGTGGCGCGAAATCGCTAAAAGCTAGTTATTTTCCAAATAAACGGCTAGAATATTTAGATATCATACTGTACGAAAACAAATTTCGAGTGAGAATCTCAAGCCTCGTTGTCCAGCAACGAAATGGCTCGCCAGATTTAATCTACGGGGTTGAGGGTAAATGATAAACAGCCCATATGTCAATCCAATTCCTCTAAGTTTTCAGTGGCAACTCAGGTGCAGCCACGCGCAAAAATGAATTTTACAAAGCAAACACTTCGTCAATAATAAGTTCAAGCAAATAACTTAATTGTTAAAATAATTCAAATAATTTAACGACTGATTCTGCTTGCAAAGTTCGGTTATCATTGCATAGACAACATCCTGGTTATGTATTATTGAACATCACAAAATAGTTACTTCGAAAAACTATTGTTTTACGGTTTGAACGTCAGTTTGTTACTTCCTCTGGCCGAAAATAAACGCAGGTTTCAGAATACGTCCTGGTGATTGGACAAAAACAGGTAATTTGATCTTCGCAGAGGGATACACCCACGTATGGGATACAGGATAGTATTAGCCAATCACAATTGTGAATTCAGATCATTTATTTTTTCATTGAACAAAATTTTACAAAAAACTTTTCAGCAAACTGCACATTTTTTTTGGTAGAGCAGCGTGCGAGTTGAACTTGGTACAGTATGCTTATTGCAGTGTGAGCTCAGCCCACCAAGTACGAGTCGTACTCGACGACTAGTATTACTACTAGATTAGACACCTTTTGCCCACGTAATTTACGCGTTTTCGAGCACACGTTTTCACACAAAATTCTCATCGATGTCCAGCTCCCCATGTCCTGCGGCGCACAGGCTCTGTGTTTGTGGGACCGGAGAGGCTTAGTGTGCACTAGTAGTGCTATTGCTAAGATGGTTATGAAGAAAAACAAACTATTATTTATTATTGAGTTCGTGTGGTTCGTTCTGATCTATCAAGGTCGATCAAACCTTGCACTTCAACACTTCTGCTCTTTTCATATTGAAATGTGTACTTATACTACATAAGTGCACTAATACTATGTTCTCTGAAAATTATTCAGAGCTAAGGGAGAATCCGGGTGGAGGTACGATTTTCCCAAATATAGACAACTGGTAATTTATATAAGCCAATATGTATACATATATAGAGGTAGTATATAAAAAGCTGCTTTTTGATGTACAGTGTAGCTTTTCGTAGTTAATACCCGGAAAAAATCATAAATTACCTGAATGTTACCTGTGTCGTCGCCCCCCTCCGCTTAGATACGCTCCTGATGTTGCTTGTAAGTATCTTGGCGGGCCATCCACGGAATGCCCGCCCATAATTCATTGGACCTTCAGCAGTGATCAAAAAAGAACATGGCCATCATGCTGTGACACAATTGGCTCCCAATTAGTACTTACTCCACGCACCAAGTAGAGCAGACGTCTGGTATTCCAGAGCATGATGCCGCCCCAAGCGACAGCGTCTTGCTGCGCTTCTTGCCGCCATATAGGGAAGCTTCACAAATGCAGCACGCCTCTAAGTCAAATCTCCTGATCCGCTGTCACCACGACGGCTGAGGAAACGTCCTTCCGAATACGATCATTATACTCCTGTCGCACGAACCTTACCCGCGCGACTCGTGTGGGTAAGGTTCGTCCTCATCCACCGAGTCACCATTGGTGGATACCCGCATCGAAAGAGCTGCGATAACATGACGCAGGCGAGTTCTGTAGAGACGCTGCGATCTACGGCTGCGATCGTTCGTCGAGACGATCGGGGCGCTGATAACATCGCCATCTTCGCGCCGTAGTCGTCTCAAATTGTGATGCTTTTTAGGCGGATAGAGGGTGAATTTGCTGCAATTGCGCCCTTCATGTTAGTAAGAAAAAAATGGTCACTACGTCCAAGATAAATTCTAGACTCGTACCAGTGGGAGACTGCGCCAAAATCACGAGCAGCGACACGATAATCCATCGTGCTGTTCAGTCAGTGTAATCTGGATGTCATCGGGCGCGAGGTTCTATCGCCTAGTTGCACACTGTGTGTTGCAATAGGCAGCGCAACAATACAAATAGCTAGGTTTTTTTTGCCGGTTCGACTACATGCAGATTTTAAACGTACTCAGCACGGCCTCAACCTTACCAGAACAACTACGTAAATACGGTAATAACAAACGAAACAGTTTAGCTCGAGTAATATATCTCGCCAGGTTCCACGTCAAGGTAGCAGATGCTGCGGCTGCGAAGCAGGCGCAGGAGATGCGTTGTAGTAGACAACGAGGGTTTAAAATATAGGCTTTGTCATTCGTGCTGAAATGAATCAATCAACAAGCCCAATTCGAATAGGAGTCACAATATAATATGCTATGATCTTAGCCCCACTATGTCTGCTTTCTGCTGTTTCCACTGGGCACGCGAAGATCTTCAAAGTAAACTTTCTCAGCTTAGCACGGAAACCCATATTTTAATTTCAGAGCTTTTTCGGGCGAAGCACGACTTTGTACTATTATACTGTATTGACGTATCTCACAGGAAGACGGTTAACAGTTAGTCGATTGCGAGCTCGAGCCCTCTGGTAGTCCTTTATTGTTAAAACGTAAGTTTAGCCAATCCAAAAGCATAAAAAAGCTGAAGAACAACATAAAAAACATAATTAGCAAAAAAATATTTTAAAAGCCTCTTTACCGTTTTTAATGAAATCTTTTAAAATGGTTATTTGAGAAAACGTTTTGTACGACGTACAGTATTAACATGTACTCAATTGCAAAGTTTACCCTATTTGTACGGAACCCTTACCGTTAAACCATCTACCAGAACCTCAATGCACGAGTGAACCTGGAAATTTCTCCTGGCATCTCGTATTACGAGGTCAAATACGTTTTTATAAATACTTCCTCTGGCCGATAATAAACGCAGGTTTCAGATCATTTGTCCATTGCTCTACGAAAACAAGGCCATTTTGCATGCTAATTAGACCAAAATACGCACAGCGATCTCTGCTATTGGCTGATATAGCGTTTACAAACAGATTCGATCTGGAGACTAAGCTATGGACAAAACAAATTCGGTACTGCGTTTGATCGTGATCCGGGTCGATTGATTTTTTTTTAAATTCAATCATTCCGTGCTCATTTTCGTTGATCTTAAAGGGCGACAGCTGCGTTGGTCGAGTCACCTTGGACCAAACAGCCATCGCACCGAAGACAAACGACAGGTTGTAGAAAAACTTGATCGCGTCTGCCAAAGAACCCCCTCGCAGAGGAATGATAAGATCATGCTGGCCGACCATGGATGCAACTCTGTATTGTCCTTCGCTGACGTAGCCCAAGATATACTGGAGTTCCCCAAAAAACATTGGGCTCAGACTTCTCTTGTCCGACAACTCCGCTTCAGCCCGACGCGGATAGTCACTAGCCGCTACCTCTTGACCGCAAAGGACGACACAGTCGTTGCAGTACACAACGAGACGTGGCTGCCGCTCGGGCTTCTTGTCATCGTCGTCCGAGTCTTTCCATTGAAGCCTTAGTCGAAACCCATTGGCTTGGCAGATCTGCTCCGTAAAACCGAAGAATTGGTCGTTGCTGCCTCGGGACGAGTTGCTCGTAGCGTCTCCACGATCATAAGCTTCTCTACTCATGATAAGGACGTCGATCAGCGACGACAAGTCATTGCAGCGAAGTTCTGGCCCATTCTTGGCGAAAATCACGTCCGCAATTTGCTCGTCTCGGATGCGGACGCGGAACGGCAGCCGCCGTTGAAGAGCCTTAGACAGCGTTCCTTCAGGAGGAGGCTGTGTCGATATCAGCCCCGAGTACCTCCACAGCTCCTTCAGACCAATGTTTTCTTGTGGACGAGCTGTTGGTACTTCAGCCTTGACACCAACTCCTAGGGGCTCCAGTGCTACCAGAACGTGTCGTGGCGCGAAATTTGGACCGAAGGACCGCACAGTCGCGGTATCCTGCATTTCCTCCACAGCGCCGCAGTCGATTGCCTCTCGCAGAAAATGATCCCAGCCAACATGGAACTTATCCCGCGAGAGATACACGTCACGCACCCAGTAGAGCGTCAACTGGTCCAGAGGTGCATCCACTCGTGAAGTAGCAGCGATACTTTGCCGTAGTTGAACCACCTTGGTATCGAGATCAGCTTCCACTGAAAATCTGGTCACTTTGCGCCCCAATATAACGCACGACGGCTTCATTGTTCTTGGCGTTTTGCAAAGTGGGCTCATTGTAACCGGTTGGCTCTGCAAGCCCTGTCGCAACTTCTGAAAGTTCTTCGTATCTGCGTCGTCATTCTTGACGGGGTATGTATGATACTATGGCAAGAAACCGGCACATGCCATTGCTCTGCTTTGGTTTCGAGAAGGCCCAGGTAGACATCGTCCACTACCTTTGGTCATACAAAGAAGTTGTACGACGTTGCTGCTATTGATTGAAAAAAAAAACGAGCTTCTTCGAATCTGAGGCACATACTAAACTCACTACATATATTGTCATTGTTCGGGTAGTTATTGCTCAATCGTAGTGCTAAGCTGGTGCCAGTAGTTAACATTGGCGCTCAACGTCATCAACCGCGCATGTAGGCAACGCCAATTGGCCACGTGAGCAACATGGAAACCCCTATCAGTAGTGTGCCCACCCACTGCAACATTGATGGCGAGCTCGACGTCGAACCTTCTTCAATGCTGTCCTCACCCTCCTCCTCGACTGCTTTCTCGTACTTGGAGCCATTCCCAGTCGCAGTCACTGCGCGGAAGTCTTCGGTCCGCTCGGCGATACGTCCCGGAGCTTAATCTCTCACCTTCACAGGCTCGATGTATCGGCGCGGAAACTCTCTGCCTGCTCGGTGACGAGATGACTCCATCAGCACTTGCCGAATACCATCGCTCTCAACAGTATCTCGCAACTGGATGTCGTCCATGTCGTACAGATCCACAAGCAGTTCCGGGTGTCTTTCTTCGAGTTTTGATCCACTGCGTTGGTCGTGTGGCTTGTGCAAGACGCGATCGCTTCGGCGAGAGCTCGGCATGCCGAAGCTAAAGCCTTGCTGCATCTGGCCACCTGGGCGGCCTTGATCCCTTCCATCCAGGTGTCCACGCGGCAACAGGGGACAGTCATCTCCTTTCATCTCAAGCTTGTTCTCCACGAGAAGGTCGCGAGTTGTCAACTGTGAAAGATGGCAAGCCAAGAACTGGGACGCGACGGTGGGTAGCTTCTTACAATCACTCTAACCGTTTTGGCTCACTGATGCTCAACGATGACTTCAATCAAGTCCGCTGCATGCTGCGGAGGCCACCTCGCCACCTCCTTCGTCCATATTCGCATTTGACTAGCTCAGCTCAGCCCCAACCTTCACCCTCCTCCCTACTCGCTACTCTCCTGCTTCGAACAATGGCGAAATTGAGCATCTTTTCGACTCTGCTGGTGTGCGCGCTCGCGGTTGCGGCTGCTCAAGACGCGACCAACACTGGAGAACAAGCCGGCAGCGTGACTTCAGACCCCGCTGCCCCCACCACCTCCCCGCCTACTGCCACTGCTCCACCAAGCACCACGAACGCTCCACCGGCGGCTGGTGCTGCCCCTGTTAACCCCGTTGCGCCTGACGCGCAAGCTCCAGCTCCAGTTGTCGCTCCGGCACCGGCAGCAGGCCCAGGTTGGGCCGGTAACCCGGCTCCGATGACCGACGTCAGCGGCAGTGGCAGCTTCGGAAGCGGCAGCGACATCGAGACCCCCGTGACCAGGAAGCCCCGGAAGGTGTCGGACTCGTCGCGGTCCCAGTCGAGCGAGCTGACCCCGTCCGAGGACTCGGGCGCTCAAAAGTTCGCGACGACTAGCGCGCTGGGCCTGGCGGTGCTGCTGGGGCTCGCGTTTGCGATGCTCTGATGAGGGAAGATACGCACGCATGATCGCCACGACAAGACACGACACAAGCAAGAGGAGCGCGCGTGGTTGCATTCTTGATGGATTTTCCTCCTGTTCCTAGGCAGTTCCGAGCTTGAAGACGGTCGGTTGTTGTAGGGCTGCAGTTCATGTAATCGCGCAGTTCCGAGCTTGAAGATCGGTTGTTGTAGGGCTGCAGTTCATGTAATCGCCAATCTCGACGCACGATTTCCGTGTTTGATCGTCTTTTGGAGCTGGCTACATTTTTTGTGTTTTTTGTGCCCAATCGATATCAGAGGATCCGAAGTGCAATGCAGGACAAGATGGTCAAAGATTTCTCAGAGAGAAGGCCCCAGGTACTTGACCTGGTGGCGTATATTTAGGCACTTATTTCGGAGCCTGCTGGAAGCTGGCACTTTGACGTCTAAGTGAGTTACCCTAAACCATTCCTAGTTGATCGGTTTCCCTTCCTGAGGTCGTGGTGAGGCGGCGGTTTGACTGGATGCGGTTGCAGAGGTTAATCGGGAGTTCCATTAGGGGGGTGACTTAGGGGGTTCCAGGTGATGTAGTGATGGAGGTAGTCGGGGGTCAGAAACAGACTTACGTGGCTTTTGTATCGGAATCGCTCCGGGCGAGACTCGAACCCTCAGTGGAACGCTTGATCTTCGTGGGCCTTACCCACAGGGACACTAGGAGCCCCCATGGTCAAAGATTTCTAGGAACCCGCGATGAGCTAAGTTGGCCTTTTAGTACTCGAGAAGGCGGTGCACATGTACTAACAGCTCGGAGGTCGTGGATAATAACCACAAGGGCTACAACGACGACGGTCGGCTTGAACTGATAGCACCGATTTTGTTACTTTGGTACGGAGGTGTGTGTTGAACCTACAGTTCGAATACGTTTTGGTCAGGATGACCTGGTGTGAGGAAGCGCTCTGCGCATGCACCGTGCAGAGACCGCGAGAGGAACGCGCTTGCACTGACTTGCCGCCACGAGTGACTCAGCTGGGCACGCCTTTCAAAGCTCCGGCAGCAAGGGCAGCACTTGGACCTGATGAAAAGCTGTCACAAGAGAGAGACCTTGAGACCTTGAGCTTGTCCAGTCGAGCACGTCGCTGTAGGATACAGCACAGTGCTGCAAGTTGCCTCGCCACGAGAAATTAGCCATGCGATGCGATGCTCCAGGCATCGTCTGTCGAGGCGGAGACTCTCCGTGCCCACGTGCCGCATGGAGCTGTGGATGGACGCCGCCAGCCGGTGGGCAACACGCCGCACACACGCTTCAAGCCTCAGCACGATTTGCGCGCACGCAGCCAGCATATAGGGCGCCTCGAGGCTCGACAACAGGACGCCCAGGCTCGCTCTCTGAATCAGGAGTGCTCGCATTCTGGCGCCATGCCATGCGTTGCTGTAATATAAGAGCTTCGTGAGGGACCAACTGATACAGTCCCGCACGACCTACATGTATTCGAAAGTATCGACAATGGATGTCCATATTGTAATGCTGTCCTTCTCCAGGCGTTCGACACCGAGAGCCGCCATCTCGGCACCGCTCGGCTCGACGGCACGTCAACGTGAGCTCAAACTGACAAAAACAAGTCGTAGAGTCTAACTTGAAGCTGACCATCACTCCTCCACACTTGGGATTTGTATCGGCCGTGTGACGCGGCCAGCTGGACTCTCGACGCCACAACCATCATGGCGACGATGGATGCGGGAACGCTCGATCTTCTGCTGTCTCGTACCTTCCTTGAAGGCCGTGGAGTCGCAACGCTCTAGGCGCGCCATGCGGTCGAGGCGCCACCTTGCAGCTGGACTGAGCTTCAGCTCCAGCACGAACTCGGCCGGCTACAGTCTCCTCATTCTCACTTTTACCCAGCAACTGCCAAGCAGCTTACTACTCCCCCCACCACTCCACCAAGTATCACCATGAAGGTCTTCGGCTTCCTCGCTGCTGCTCTTGTCATCGCCGTCGCTGCCGCCCAGGACGCCAGCACCGCTGCTTCGACTGCCGCCTCGACGGCTGCCTCTGCTGCTGCCACTTCGACGGCCGCCTCGACTGCTTCGT